>PVJS01050986.1:0-14125 GCA_004027185.1 Glis glis | reverse complement strand
AAAACCTGAATCAACCAATAGCAAGCACAGAGATAGAAACAGCAATAAAGAGTATGCCATCAAAGAAAAGCCCAGGTCCAGATGGTTTTCCAGCCGAATTCTACAAAACCTTTACAGAAGAACTAAAACCAATACTTCACAAACTATTCTGTGAAATTGAAAGAGATGGAATTCTTCCAAATTCCTTTTATGAGGCCAATATCACATTAATACCAAAGCCAAATAAAGATACTTCAAGAAAAGAGAATTACAGACCAATATCATTGATGAATATAGATGCAAAAATTCTAAATAAAATAATAGCCATGTGCATTCAAACACATATTGAGAAAATCGTACACCATGACCAAGTTGGCTTCATCCCAGGAAAGCAAGGCTGGTTCAACATACTCAAAACAATATGTGTTATACACCATATAAATCGAACTAAAAACAAGAATCACATGATCATTTCAATATATGTGGAAAAAGCATTTGACAAAATTCAACACTCATTCACATTAAGAACTCTACAGAAAATTGGAAAGAAGGAACATACCTCAACATCATTAAGTCAATATATAAGAAATCCAAATCCAAAACATCATATTGAATGAGGGAAAATTGCCTGAATTCCCTTTAAAAACAGGAACAAGACAAGGATGCCCACTATCACCACTCCTTTTCAATATAGTCCTCGAAACTCTTGCCAGAGCAATAAGACAAGTGAAGGATATCAAAGGAACTGAAATAGGAAGAGAAGAATTAAAATTATCTTTATTTGCAGATGATATGATCCTATATCTAGAAGACCCAGAGAACTCAACCAAAAATCTACTAGAGCTGATTAACAAATTTAGCAAAGTAGCAGGATACAAGATCAACCTAAAAAAATCAGTAGCTTTCATATATGCCAACCATGAATCCACTGAGAACGAAATCCAGAAAACAATTCCATTCATAATAACTTCAAAACCAATCAAATACCTAGGAATAAACTTACCAAAGAGGAAAAAGACCTCTACAATGAAAACTATAGAACACTGAAGAAAGAAATCCAATTCCTGACTTCAAATTCTACTACAGAGTTATAGTAATAAGATCAGCATGGTATTGGCACAAAAACAGACACACAGACCAGTGGAACAGAATAGAAGATACAGAAACAAGTTCACAAACTTATAGTCAATTGATTTTTGATAAGGGTACTAAACACATATGTTGGAGAAAGGACAGTCTTTTCAACAAATGGTGCTGGGAAAACTGGTTATCTACCTGTAGAAAAATGGAACTAAATTCTTACCTCTCACCCTGCACAGGAGTCAACTCAAGATGGATCAAAGACCTGGAAGTTAGACCAGAGTCTGTGAAATTATTAGAAGAAGGCATAGGTTCAACACGCCAACATATAGTCACAGGTAAGAAACTTCATCAACAAGACCTCCAAAGCACAGGAAATTAAAACAAGAATTAATAAGTGGGATAGCATTAAACTACAAAGCTTCTGCTCATCAAAGGAAACCACCTAAAGAGCAAGCCTACGAAATGGGAAAAGATCTTTGCAAGCTATCCCTCTGAGAGAGGTCTAATATCCAGAATATACAAAGAACTTAAAAGACTTTACACTAAGAAAACAATCCGATCAAGGAGTGGGCAACTGAAATGAATAGATTCTACAAGAAAGAAGAGATACAAATGGCCAATAGATACATGAAAAAATGTTCTGCCTCATTAGCAATCAGGGAGATGCAAATCAAAACTACTCTAAGATTTCATCTAACTCCAATTAGAATGGCAATCATTAAGAAGTCAAACAAAACAAATATTGGCGATGATGTGGGGAAATTGGGACTCTTCTACACTGTTGGTGGGATTGCAAACTAGTTCAACCAGTATGCAAATCAGTGTGGAGATTCCTCAGAAAACTGGGAATGGATCCACCATATGATCCAGCTATACCACTACTGGGTATCATACCAAAGGGATTGAAACCAGAAAACTACAATAATATATGCAAACCCATGTTCATAGCATCACAATTCATAGTGGCCAAATTATGGAACCAACCTAGGTGTCCATCAACAGACGAGTGGATTACAAAATTGTGGTAAATACACACAATGGAATTCTACTCAGCAATAAAGAAGAACAAAATAACATCATTTGCAAGAAAGTGGAAGGAACTGGAGAACATATGTTAAGTGAGATCAACCAATCACAGAAAAAGAAGGGACATATGTTTTCATTAATATGTGCAACCTAGGGAGTAGTGGGGACTCACAATGGACTCCGGTTGATAATAGAGAACCCTCAGTGGGGCAAGGGAAGTGGCACAAGGGAAGGGGAAGGGCAAGAAAGAAGCGAATCAGTGGAATTACTATCATAAACAATATGTATATGTGAGAATAAACCAACATCATTATTGTTACTTCATCTGGGTAGGGGGATGTGGGGGGACACTAAGAGCCGAGTGCATGTATGTTAACATCAAATTGATATTCATTGTGATGGAAGACTCCAATGGACCAATAAAAGCACTTTAAAAAAATCACTTCTCAAATTCATTTAACTGCATTTTGAACTCCAATGAACCTCTCTGTCATCTCATTTTTTAATTCTTCTATCAATTGTTTTCAACACAGCTAAAGAAAAAAAAAAGACCCCAAGTATCTTACAGAACAGTAACAGGATTCCTGTATAGTTAGTTAAATCCTTCCTCAAGTTTTTTTTTTTTTTTTTGTGGTACCGGGGAAGGAATCCAGGGGCATTCTACCTCTGAGCTACATCCCCAGCCCTATTTTTTATTCTTTATTTTGAAACAACATCTTACTAAGTTGCAGAGGGCCTCACGAAGTAGCTGAATCTAGCCAAACTTGCAATCCTCCTGTCTCTGCCTCCCAAATACATGTGCCACCATGCCCGGCTTCTTCCTCATGTTTTTTAAGTGGCAATTTATATAAGCACTTATCCTGGAAATATTCATACCAATAAATTAATATAAAAAGCCAGGTATATGTAAATAGTTTTTTTTTGAGGTACTAGGGATTGAACCCAGGGTCATTCTACCTCCAAGCTACACCCCCAGCCCTATTTTTCATTCTTTATTTTGAAACAGGGCTCACTAAGTTGTGGAGGGCCTCACTAAGTAGCTGAGGCTGGCCGCGAACCTGCGATCCTCCTGTCTCAGCCTCCCAAGTACGGGGATTACATGTGTGCGCCACCACTCCCAGCATAGGTAAATTCTGTAAGATGTTAAAAACATCTTTTTAAGATATTAAAAGGTTGTTCCCTAATTGTTCAATACACATGAAAACAATAAATGGTTACTAGTATTGGTGTGATGTTTTATTATCACATTTTGAAATTATTGATTAATAATTTAATACAGGAGGAAGAGATAGAAATCTTTGTCACTCTTATTTGCTTTTGAGGTCAGTATATTGTAATGTAGTATCCAAAGTTATTCCTAAATATGTGTTACGATTAGAAGGAATTTTCCTATTGTTCTTTGTAGTATTGGACTTCTAGAAGAATTTTCCCCACTGAGATTGACACATTATACATTGACTGTCATGATGAACTTAATAATGTTAATGATCAGAGCCTTTTGGTGCCAAATCAGACAATTGATGGTATAATTAAATATTATTTAGCCTTAAAAATTTTAATAGTACAATCTTAACATGTCTACATGTAAATCAGTATCTTTGTCAAGTTAACGTACTTACATTTTTATCATTGACCAAGTGGGGGTGGTATTCATTGTGGGGTGTTGAACTAATCAATTTATTAATTTTTATTTTTTTTGCGGTACCAGGGATTGAACCCAGGGGCGTTCTACCTCCACGCTACACCCCTGGCCCTATTTTTTTATATTTTATTTTGAAACCGGGACTCACGGAGTTGCGGAGGGCCTCACTAGGTAGAGAGAGAGAGAGAGAGAGAGAGAGAGAGAGACAGGGAGAGAGAGAGAGAGAGAGAGAGAGAGCTGAAGCTGGCCACGAACCTAGATCCTCCGGTCTCCGCCTCCCAAAGTACTGGGATTATAAGTGTGCGCCATCACACCCGGCTTAATTTTTTTTTAAGCATCAGCGATCCCATTTCTTTCTTTTTTTAATGCTGTTTTGTGTTGTTTTTGAATCAGGGTCTCATAGGTTGCTGAAAGTCTCAATGAATTCCTGAGGCTACCCTTGAACCTGTGATCCTCCTGTTTCATCCTCCCAAGTACTGGGATTACAGGCATGTGCCTCCATGCCCGGCTCCATTTCTCTTTAAAATTAACCTTTTGTCAATAGGTTAAACCACATCTTCCTTGATCACACAATTTTCAGTATTTTGTCAGTTTCCCCTTTTCAAGGATGTCTGGTAGGTGCTGATTAATGTTTATATGTTTCACAATTCCATGTCAATTGTCACTTGTTCCAACCAGCTCCCATGTTATAGTCCATAATATTCCCAGGTTGGCTTAATATAGTTAATGTAGTCAGATTTACCAATTATACATGTTTATGCTTATACGAAAAGTATTTGTTTACCCAAAGGTTAAATTTAACTAGGCATCCTGTATTTTACTCTAGCAATCCTCAGTATAATTCAGAAAAATCTTTCTGCTAGTGCTACATACTTAAGATAAAACACATTTTGAACAATAAAAAATAATCAAACTGAGAACAAACCTTTCACTTAAGAAATCCAATTTTCATGTAAAGAAATAGAGAAAATGTTTGATATTTAAAAGTAGCAATTTCCCTTGGCCTTTGAGCCGTCAGTGGTTCCAGGATATTGAGGCTAAGTGTCAGGCCATCCTTCCAAGGACCATTTCTCTTTCTAACCTGGAGTTTTAGTATTTAGTAAGAAACTTCCTTCTGAGGGAGTGCCATGAACTTGGGAATGTTTTCTTTGTTTCAAAAGTGTTTTTTTTTCCTTTCCAGAAATCTGAAGGAGTGAAGAAGGAGAACCCTCCTCATAAACTCTAGCTTCCTCTCCAATCTAATCAAAAGGAGTCCCTGGAGTAGTCAACAGGTTATGGCTGCAATGTTTAGCACTGTCTAAATAGGAGGGGAATGAGGTGGGGAAAATCAGGTTTGACCCAATACAAAAATGTCTTCAGGCCAAATCTAATGACAGTTATGCATCATGTAAGGGCAGGACATGTTCTGAGAAATGTGGCTTTAGGTGATGCTATCCTTGGGAAGATATCAAACAGTGTACTTAAACCTAGATGGCATAGGTCAATCACTTGGCATAGCCTCTTGATGTAATCAGGAGATGTGGTTAACATGAGATGTAGGAGGCTGCTGCTGGCATAACAGGGCACACTGTTTTACACTAAATTTTTCATAAGCAACAGAACACTTTAAAATAACAATAAGAAGTATATTATAGTAAATACATAAACCTGTATGAGTTGTTTACCATCATTATTGAGTATTATGTATTGTACCAAGTTGTATGTGTGGTGTTTCATACGACTGGTAGTGTAATGGGTTTGTACACACCAGCACCACTGCAACCACGTGGGTAACATGTGGTGCTATGACATTATGACATGACAACTGTCACCACATTACTAGAATTTTTCCCCACTATTATAATATTATGGGACTACATCATATATGGTTCATCATTGACCAAAACATCTGGTCACATGATTATACAATAAATTAAGGATCTTCACAAATACTGATGTTCTGAGGATTTTCTTTTTGAGAATTCCTTACATTTAATGATGTGGGAGGGCAGTTTCTAGAATACTTAGCTGAGAAACATTCTGCCATAAAGATACTTGGCATATTTGGATTCATTCTGCTTAGAAAACAGGGACTCTGAATGTCCTGGACCGCAAATATCCTCAAATTCATCTTTTGTATTCTATTTAAGTCAGAATTGTATCAGTGTTGAAATGCATTAGCAATCAAGTTAATTCAAATCTGTTTTAGCATCTCTTTACCCCAAGATTAAAAATATCTACCATCTCATATAACAATGTTTTTGCATGTTTCCATTGCACTTAGCTTGCCTAGTTTACACTTTGCTAATGCAACCTTTAGATTGGCCAACTACTGAAGCATTAGCTCTATTATCTATTGCCTCAAAAATTTGTAACGAAATTGAGACCTTTTGACCTCTTACTAGCAAAGTAGTAATTAATGTCACCTACGTTTTGATAACACTATTAAAATTGCTTTCAATGCTAGAGCAGCTAATTAGAGAGAGAAGATTCCTGTATTACTTTACCAAGCACAGTCCCAGGGTGAATATTATCTTTCTGATTAAAATACAATGAAATATCCAACCATTTAGGAAAATAATTAAATAAGCCAGAGTTGGGTGTAGGATATGTTTACACAATTCCTTCTCTGTCATTCAGAGAGTGAAGTGGCACTTTGATCTCAACGTTCTTTACATGATGATGGTATGGTTTGTTTTGAGAAGTTATGAAACTCGTCTAAGGTCATTGTTGGGTCCTGCAATCTTGTACAAGATTAATTTTTCCAATATATTTTCTTGGTGTAGAAAGGATCAGACAAAGCATGTAGGTCATGCTAGTGGCTGATGAAATTTTCTTTTGGCACCTGCTGCCCATCCCACACTTTTTTTTTCATGAGGAAATGTATTTTAAGCATGATGCACCAGAAATATTTTGTCTCTTATGTTATTTACTTCTGAATAAATAAACCCAGAAACCTCTACATTACTTCCAAATTCTGTAAATACTAAGGCTGTGAAATTAAGACATATTTTGCATTAAAACATTTTTTCAACATTTCACATTAATTAAAGCCTAAGACGCATTTGGCAACGCTATTAAAGTAATTTTAAATCCAAGACTTTAGACTGTCAACACTTGGTCAAAATAATCTCCAGTCTTTAATAAATCTCATGATTAGTTCACACAGTATTATTGGATTTCTTTTCTTTAAAGTGGATGTGGTATGCAAGGCATTTTTTCCTTGTAACTGCAAACAATAAATGGATAAAAAGCAAGTTAACATCAGTTTGAAACTTTGAAATTACTATTTTAAATAAACTTTAAAAAATCATCAGCATAGGAAATGAATAGTTAAACATGATGAGTTTAAAATTTTAATTTTTGTGTGTGTGTGGTACTAGGGATTGAACCCAGGTACATTCTACCTCTGAGCTATACCCCCAGCCTTTTTTATTTTTTAAATTTGAAACAGGGTCTTGCTAATTTGCTGAGACTGGCCTTGAACCTGTGATCCTCCTGTGTCAGCCTCCCAAGTATTGGAATTACAGCTATGAGCTACCATGCCTGACTAAACTTTTAAATATTACTCAGGAAGAATGTTGTGATCTTGTGTTAGAAAAGCGATTGGTGCAGACTGGATTCTGCTCAAACCCTTTTTTGGTTTAGCCACATTTCCAAGGCAGTTCTACTTTGACTAGAATGGGCAGATGCTAGGGCACATTCTGGTCATTTCCATTCCATCTTTGAATGTGTAACTCACCTGATGAAACAATGCCTCATATTTCTTATCTAACTCTCTTAACCCTGTAGCACTGTTAAAGTCTCTACCATGGGGACAGATGCTTCTGGCCATTCAAGCACACGCCAACCTCGCATTCCTCTCCATTTTCCTCCTAGTCAGTAAAATAATTGTCATTCATTTTTCTGGGATCATTTCATTCTATTTCTTGCAAATGCTACATGTACTTAACTCCTACATTCAGTAGGAGTTAAATGTGTGTGTGTGTGTGTGTGTGTGTGTGTTTGTGTGTGTGTGTGTGTGTGTATGTGCACGCGCACATGGGCACATACATCCCTGATAGCAGAACCTTGGAAGACATAATTAATAAAAATTGTCCTCTTATTATGTTCCTGGCATGCACTAACTCCTCTAATCCTAACAGAAATCCAAGACGGTAAGCACTGCCAGTTTCCTTATTTTGCAGGAGAAGGATCTGAGCTTTAGAGAGGTTGAAGAATTTTCCTAAGGATAGCTGCTCTGAGTTAAATCCAAGCTTTTACTACCACATCACATGGCTGTACAATAAGGGCAATACTCCAAAGGCAACCAGGAGTAGGGGGTGAGGTGAGGACAGAAATGAATCCAAAAGCATCTAATTTACTTAGAAGAAAATAGCTTCGAGACTGCTCTACCTCAGCCCTCTGCTACCCACTCACATAGACTGATGAAGCTGAAACTCATCACACACACACTCACACACACACACACACACACTCACTCACACACACATACACAGATTCCTGTAGATTGGTTAAGATAGACAAAACAGAGCATTTCTTCAGCATCACATCCCTATCTGGGTCTGAAGGCAGGAAGGAATCATGGAATCATGTTTTTTCAGCATTTCATTTCTCCCAGTTTTGTAGGGGAAAAGCATTTCCTAGAGGAAATCCATGGGTGGACTGTTGGAAGCCTCTGGTCACATAATTTACATAAACCAATTGATATGTAGTCTTGTTTCATGTATGTTTCTGTTTAAAAGTCATCTTAATATAGATATTGTTGATTTGTTAGCATTGAACTCACACCCAGCAGCACTTTAACTCATGTCTGAACAAGACTTATCGAACACAATTATTTTTTCTGTAAGACATACTGGACCACATCTGGGAATGTGTGTGTTGGACAAGGGTGACTCTGATATTTTTCTTCTTTACACACATTCTGTAATGATCATGAAAAACTGTGAGCATCAACTTTGCAAATTTTAGTGAGTAGGAGAATTTTCAAATATAGAATTAGTGAGTAGCTAGAACCAACTTTGCTTCTGAGGACTACAGAGAATCAAAAAATTATGAGCTACACACACACATATACACACAACTAAAAGTCTTTTTCTTGTGTCATTTGCATTTGAACAGAAAATCCAGGGTCTAGGTAATGTCATGGCAATTGTGCAATTATTCTTGAAATGCTAAAGAGTGAAATTAGAAAGTTAGGATTGTGAATCTTAGCTCTGTAAGTTTCTGTGTAGCCATTACCTTCAATTATACATCTGTAAAATCTGTGTAGTAGCCCTTAATTCACAAAGTTGCTGTGTGAATAAAATGATGCATGATCTATTAGTATCTAGCAGAGTTGGGTACAACCAGGTATGTTTTCTTAAGCACCATTCCTTTTAACTGAGCCGATTTTTACTCACAGCCTTTGTGATAGTCAATCTAGGTTGTCAACTTGACCTGATCATGACACACCCAAGATTATGTGATTTTGGGTGTGTAACAGCAGATTAAACAGAAAGCCCTGCCCTGAATGTAGGCAGCAGGATTCTGATAGGTGTGGACTTAGATAAAAGAGGGAGAAGCCACGTAGATGCATGCGACTCTTTCCGAGGAAAACGCATCTGCTCTCGCCTGAGATCGTCGGCCGCCGGCTTCGCCTTTCTCTGAAGAGCTTCTTGATCTTCTCGGCCTCCAGCTCTTGGAACTGAAACTTCACCATCGTTTCTCCGAAGAGCTTCCTGATCTTCACATCTTGGACTGGGACTGAATTAGTGGTTGCTCCAATCCTAAGACTCCAGCTCTTAGACCATTCGACCAGCTACTGGTTCCTCTGACTCTCCACGTGCAGTCAGAACCTGGGACTACATTGCTTCAAACTATAAGCCCATCTGATAAATCCTTATTTTCAAATATACTCATTCTGTGTATTCTGTTAATCTAGAGAACCCTGTCCAATACAGCCTTTTTTTGTATCTTTGTTCTTGTTTTCCCTTCATTTCTAGAAAACAGTAAAATAAAGGACTATTTTTCAGTAGTCATTACCTTAATACTGTTAGATGATAATCTTATTTCTATGTGTGCTTTTTTATCATCTATCTATCTATCTATCTATCTAATCATCTATCATCTATCTGTCTACTTACTTGTTTGTGTTTGTGTATGTCTAATAAATTCTTTTGGAATAGAATGGAGAGCAAGTTACTAATTAAAAAATAAGAAAACAAATTTACTACTAATAATGTCATAATTAGTTCTTCAGGCTTTGGTAGCCCATGCTTTTACTATAAAATGAAAAAAGTCTAGCATTTGTGTGATAGTTAATCTAATTTGTCAACTTGACTGGATCATAACACACCCAAGATCATGTGACTTTGGGTGTGTCAATGAGACAATTGGTTTATGTAACAGCAGATTAAACAGAAAGTCCTGCCCTAAATGTAGGCAGCAGGGTTCTGATAGGTGCAGGATTTAGATAAAAGAAGGAGAAAGCTGTGTAGAGGGATGCATGGCTCTTTCTGAAGAAAACGCATCTGCTCTAGTCTGAAATCATCAGCCTCCAACTTCACTGTTTCTCTGAAGAGCTTCTTGATCTTCTGCTCTCATCTGAGATCGTCGGCTTCCAGCCCTTCAAACTGAAACTTCACCATCGTTTCTCTGAAGAGCTTCCTGATCTTCACATCTTGGACTGGGACTGAATTAGTGGTTGCTCCGATCCTAAGACTCCAGCTCTTAGACTGCTCAACCAGCTACTGGTTCCTCTGACTCTCCAAGTGCAGTCGGAACTTGAGACTACATTAATTCAAGTGCAAGCTGATCTGATAAATCCCTTTTTTCATATACTCATTCTGTGAATTCTGTTAGTCTAGTGAACCCTGGCCAATAAAATTTGCTTTTTGAAATTTTTATATTACAACTCAAAAGTAAACAAGTGGATAGACAGTGTGTACTTAGTGTGTATTTGTTATGATAATGAACGACACAACAGTAATTATGAAACAGAAATCCAAAGCTGATGTTGCCTTGTTTTATAAATGTATATGAAGCTCATTCAGAGTTTATAAGTAACGGTGGACTTATTGTCCTAATGTGGCCAAGACAAAATTTTTTACATATAAAAATATTTATGACATTAGGGGTCTAACCCTGAATGACAATTTAATAATGCAGCAATAATGGCAGTAATTGAATCCTTGATTTGTTTTGAGCATTGATTATTTGTTTAACATTTTAGTAAACCTGTTTACCATGATATTTATTTCTTTTAACAATCTAATGAATTGGGAACAATTTCTATCTTTATTTTAGACAAGGAAGTTGTTACGGTTGGGGTTCGAAATGTCCACCTAAAAGCTCATGTTTTGAATGGATGTCCCCAGTGAAGGTGGGCATGGTGGAGGAGGTGGGTCACTGGGGACATGGCCTTGAGGACCATCTCTCTCTCTCTCTCTCTCTCTCTCTTTCTCTATCTATCTCCCCCCCCTCTCTCTCTTTGCTTCCTGGTTTCCATGAGATGAGAGTGGCTTTTCCTACTCCTTCATGTCCTATTCCCTGCTGCTGAGTAGGGAACTGTCTGATCATGGACTGATCTCTGAAATTGTGAGCCCTAAAATAAAACCTTTCTTCTTCTGAGTTATGTTTGTCAGATATTTTGGTCACAGCTACAAAAGAGCTGATAAAATTTAAGTAAAGTAAGGAAAGATTTGGAAATAAACCAAGGTCACACAACTCATGAGTGATGAGGCTGTGATGGGAATTCAGATCTGGCTTTAAACTTGGATTCATCCTCAAAGACTATTAATATTAGTAATGCATGCTGTGAAACATTTTAATCAAATTCTTAGGTCTGTCTATAGCTTGCAAAAAATCAAGATCCCCAAACTTCTAAAAAAGAGCTTCAAAATCTTTGCAAGACAAACAGATGTACTTCGAATATGGAGTTCTTCTACCTGGGAAAGACAAACTAAGAAGTAACAGCCCAAACTGTCCAGAGGATAATTATTATTGCTATATAATCACTACTGCCACAGAGCTTTTGTTAGAACCAACATAACATTCAGAAGACAAAACTTGATTTAAATAGAAAAGAATATAAATTATTAGAGTTAGAAAACACACATTATGTAGAGTAAACCATTTTTCTTTTTCTTGGTTTTTCATCTTGACTAGAAGGGTTTGGGTTGGAAAATGTTTTTATCTTACTCATTTGGGTTTTCGGGATAGGTAAACCACCTTAAAATGCATCTCTACTCTGAATTTTTCTTTTTCAATCCACATCAACTTTCAGTGAGTAAAAAATAACAAAGCGCCTGTGTGAGGATACACAAAACAAGGAGATAAAGCTCAAAGACTTTTTTTTCCCCTTCTATAAAGGGGCTTATACAATGATTGGAGCAGACATCAGGAAATTAGACCAAATGGTAGTGTTAAATCCATTAGCTAGCCAGCATTCTCCAGTGAAAAATGACATAACTTTTAACAGTTTGGGTGAAAAAATTAAATATGTGGCTAGGATCTTCAATTCCGTTGTGGGTTACTCCCTTAGTAAGTTTTGCTAAAGTTTCACCATATGTACTTCCTTGGCTCACACTTCAGGTCACGTGGAAAATTTATTTAACAGGCCTATTCTCAAAACAGGTTAAGCCACGAGAGGTCTTTTTCCATTTCCTTGGTATGTTTTCATTCCTTGCTATTTATTCAAGGGGTTGGGGTATCTCTCTGAGAGTGAGCATGCATATGTGTGTGTATAAATGAGTTTTTGTTTGTTTGGTACTGAGGTATACATGATTTTGTTGGAGATTTTAAGATTATTTATAAAACAATTATTTTGGTTTCTTCCTTGAATTGAAATGTTTTCTTAAATCTAAAAAACATACTTATATCAAAATCAAAGGAAAGCATGTAGAAGAGACATATTTCTCTTTGAAGTTCAAAGAAGTTAGACTTTAACTGTTATCTCTAATTATGAAGTGTTTTGCAAATCAATATCATTGACAAAAAGTCATGTCAGGCTAAAAATTAGATGTCATTTTTTAACTTCAATAGGATTGCCACAATAAATCATTAGTTTTAAAATGCTAAGAAGCCCCTTAAATGTAAACTGGGGGAAATAATGGGTTTATGTGTATATTAGATCTTATTTCTAAAGAGAATCCACCACTGACTGAGGCAGGTTTCAGGGAGGAAAGAACAGGCACTCTGCATAGGATGTAATTTAAAGGATAGTTGAGATCCCTCCATGTGCCCCGATTGTTCTAGTATATCCTGCCATGGTGCCTGACCACTCACCACAAAATGGAGAATCTTCAATAACTATCATCCAAGACAGATTGGTTTTATAGCCAGCTGAGATCAAACTCCTTCCAGAATATGACCCTAGACTGTGGGGTCATCCCAAGGGCTTTGTGGGATAAAGACTGAGGCTGGAAGGAAAACACAAAAGTCATTTGGAGCTGCTTGCCAATGTGACTGGGAGAAGGCCTTGGGTCTAATGTTGAGTCTTACTGGTGTGGATTAATTGTGGAGCCCATAACTGAAGCATAGAGGAAAGACTGAACTTCCATATAACTCAGCAGAATGCTCAAACTTAACATTGAAGAAAAATTATAGCAGGATCAATTCTTGAGAGCCATATTGTTCAATGTCATTGTGATTTAGAATAGCATCACTATATCAATATTGCACCCTCATTAGCATATGGGTGAAGACTAGTAGACTAGCTGAGAGTACTGAACAAAGACCATCTTATTCCTGTATATATCCAGAATGAACATTCTGGCTTTTTAGGGAGGAAAATGAGAATTCTATATGATGGGATCCCAGTTCACAAAAATATGAATAGAGATGAATTTATTAGTTCATGCCGTTGAGAAACCCAAGAAGTTGGCAATCTAAATGTTCAAATAAGATCATCAATATTGATATATGGATCTCTTTCTTTTTCTTTGATTTGGTTCCTTTTATGGTTGCAAAAAGGTCATATACTCCTAAAGTTTGAAGCATCCCTACATTTTTTATTCCAGAGCACAAAGGTAAATATTCTCTGGCTTGTGCCCCTATCATTTTCCACCAAGGGGAGTTATACTGACCCTTCTTACTTGGTGCTAATTGCTTTAAGCGTTTGCCCCCACAGTTGTGCTATGCAAATGCAGAAAAGACCTCATCTTATTTTGATGCTCAGAGAAACATGCTCAAGAGACATAGCTGAAAATGATTCTTGTCAAATGTTCAAGTCTATTGTGAATTGTGCAGCTATAAACATAGATACACATGCATTAGTCTGGTAATTAGGTTTTAGTTCTTTGGGGTAGATGCCTAGAAGTGGTATCGCTGGGTCATACGGTAGGTTTATTTCCATTCTTCTGAGGATCCTCCACACTGTTTTCCAAAGCGGTTGCACTAATTTGCAATTCCACCAACAGTGTAGTAGAGTTC
>PVJS01050985.1:0-14127 GCA_004027185.1 Glis glis | reverse complement strand
ATATATATATATATATATATATATATATATAGTCTCTTGACAAACCCACTTTGGAGACATCATAATGATCACAGACCACAAATGCATAAGAAGTTGCCTATGGGAATGCTTACTACAAGCTTGCTAGTTGGTAAAATTGAAAAGCAAAACTTTTATTTATTTATTTATTTATTTATTTATTTATTTATTTTTGCGGTACCGGGGATTGAACCCAGGGGCGTTCTACCTCCGCGCTACACCCCCGGCCCTATTTTTTATACTTTATTTTGAAACCGGGTCTCACGAAGTTGCGGAGGGCCTCACTAAGTAGAGAGAGAGAGAGAGAGAGAGAGCTGAGGCTGGCCACGAACCTGGATCCTCCAATCTCCGCCTCCCAAAGCACTGGGATTACAAGTGTGCGCCACCACGCCCGGCCGAAAAGCAAAACTTTTAAATCTTTCAGTTAGGAAATAAACAAATGATATTATATCCATATTATTGGCGATTATGAAGCTCTTCAGAATAACACATCAGGCCTAGAATTTGTGACCTTGAAGCATGCCCATTATTTGCTGATAAATAAATAACTAAATAAAGATATTATATTTCTTGCAAAACAAGTTGCTGAAGACTAAGTAGTGAAGAACTGGTGCAGTGTTTTCTAAGGCAATGGACATTCAAACTTTGTTCTACCTTTTGCTTCCTGAGCCTGAAGAGATAGCTAATATTTTTTTCTTCTAAAAACTTTCCTGAAGGCCCATCCAGTGACGTCTACATCCTTCTCAGGGCCAGGAACAGTGCCTTGCTGTGCCTGTATCTGAGAGAGATACTAGGAGTTCAGATAAATGAGGAAAGACACCAATGGAATAGTGGAAGGAGACTGGGGGAGGGTGGTATGGAAGGTAAAAGAAGCCTTGATGAAGGAAACAGTTCAAATAATCCTATGTCCATATATGAAGGTATGACTACCAATCCCACTAACATGTACAGGGAGTGGGGGAATAGTGTGGGATCTGGAGGAAATTGCACCAAGTGTTGTGTGCATGTATGTTTGCATCACATTCAACCTCACTATGATGTATAATTAAATGCACCAATAAAGTATATTTAAAATGAATTTAACCACAACATTCATTCTTTTTCATTTATTTTATTTGCTTTGAATTATTATTTCCAACTTACTAAAGATCATGAAAATCAGAAAATAAATACTATGATAGTAAATATTTTAACAGGGTACATTGGTAAGCCAACTTCCTAAGTAAAACTGGGTCCCATTTGTAAGAGAGGAGAGAAAAATGAATCTTGGATGAGTGACTAACAGTGTCTGCCATTCCTATGGATGTGCACATATGTTTCAAAGGATTGTATGACTTTAGATAAATGAGCAAAGAAATACAGCAATCTGCTAAGATTGATTACACCACAGGGGTGGGAATGGAGGTTAGAAGAAATTATTAACATTTTATACCATTTTTGTAATGTTTTACTATAAAAATAACACATTTTTTTATTTCAAACAAAATGAATAGAAATGAGAAAATAAGAGCTTAGATGTACATCTGTCACAACAGGAAAACTAAAAGACGATGGATCTATTTTAGTTGCATTAAACTCTACAATAAAATGAGTATTAAATTTAATATTCTATTTAAAGTACAATGGGTCATAATCATGAGAAGACTAAAAATCAAGTATAGTAAACAGTAGTGGACTTTTAGGGAATGGATAGGAAGCAGAAGGAAAATATGGAAATTTTATAGACTTCCATATATCATTTAAAACCACTTACATACAATAATTTGCTATGTAAAATAAAAACTTAAATAGACAACATGGGTATGAAGGAGTAAACAGATGATGAATGAGGGGTGCAGATGTGTCAACCATATTTGGATATGTGGAGTACCAGAGGCTTATAGGCTTACAGGGAGCCCTTAGTGTGAATAAGGAGATTTGTCTAAAAAAGAAGTTGGATTTGAGGTTATTGGGAATGGAAATGTTTTCTATATTTCTTTCTCAGTGGATTCATGGTTGGCATATAGAAAAGCTACTGATTTTTTTAGGTTGATTTTGTATCCTGCTACTTTGCTGAATTTGTTAATCAGCTCTTGTAGTCTTGGTTGAGTTTTTTTTGGGTCTTCTAAATATAGGATCATGTCATCTGCAAATAAAGATAATTTTAATTCTTCTTTTCCTATTTAAATTCCTTTGATATCCTTCTCTTATCCTATTGCTCTGGCAAGAGTCTCGAGGACTATATTGAGAAGGAGTGGTGATAGTGGGCATCCTTGTCTTGTTCCTGATTTTAAAGGGAATTCCTACAGTTTTTTCCCCATTCAATATGATGTTGGCTTTGAGTTTATTGTATACTGCCTGAATAATATTGAGGTATGTTCCTTCTACTCCGATTTTCTGCAGTGTTTTTAACATGAATGGGTGTTGGATTTTGGCAAATGCTTTTTCAGCATCTATTGAGATTACCATGTGATTTTTGTCCTTAGTTCTATTTATGTGGTGAATAACATGTATTGATTTGCTTATGTTGAACCAGCCTTGCTTTCCTGAGATGAAACCAACTTGGGCATGGTGTACAATTTTCTTGATGTGGTTTTGAATGTGCATGGCTAGTATTTTGTTTAGAATTTTTGCATCTATGTTCATCAATGATATTGGTCTGTAATTTTCTTTTCTTGAGGTATCTTTATTTGGTCTTGTTATTAATGTGATACTGGCCTAATAGAAGGAGTTTGGAAGAATTCGATCTCTTTCAATTTCATGGAATAACTTGTGAAGTATTGGGTTTAGTTCTTATGCATAATTCATCTGGAAATCCATTTTGACCTGGGCTTTTCTTTGATGGCAGGCTTTTTATTGCTGTTGCTATCTCTTTGCTTTCTATTGGTCAGTTTAGCTTTTCTATATCTTCTTGGTTCAATTTAGGTAGGTTGTATATATCTAGAAATCTGTCGATTTCTTCCATGTTTTCCAGTTTATTTGAAATATAGATTTTCAAAATAAGTTCTGATGATCCTCTGGATTTCCCACTGTTGGTGGTGATGTCTCCTTTTTCATTTCTGATTTTAATAATTTGGGTTGATTCTCACTTTCTTTTGGTTAGGTTGGTTAGGGGTTTGTCAATCTTGTTAATCTTTTCAAAGAACCAAAGGTATGGGGAAATTGGAACTCTTTTACACTGTTGGTGGGATTACAAATTAGTTCAACTGCTAAGGAGATCAGTATGGAGATTCCTCAGAAAACTGGGAATGGATCCACCATATGTTCCAGCTATACCACTCCTGGGTATCTTTCCAAAGGGGCTGAAATCAGAGAGCTACAGTAATATATGTATATCCATATTCATAGCCGCACAATTAACAATAGCCAAATTATGGAACCAACAGGTGTCCATCAACAGATGAATGGATCACAGAATTATGGGATATACACACAATGGAATTTTACTCAGCAATAAAGAACAAAATTATGTCATTTGCAAGAAAATGGAAGGACCTGAAGAACATTATGTTAAGTGAAATTAGCTAGTCACAGAAAGTGAAGGGTCATGTTTTCTCTAATATGAACAAGCTGTGAAGTAGTTGGGATACCAGAGGGACTCTAGATAATGGAGGAAAAACCACAGTGGAACCAGGGAGGTGGTCTAAGGGAAGGGGAGAGGGAAGAGTAAGGTTCACTAATGGAATTACCACCATTGACTGTGTACATATGTGAAAATACCAATGTCAATCTCAGGATTCTGTATTGGGAAGGAGGAAGATGAGGAGGCCGGGAGGGGCCCACCAAGTGTTGTGCGCATGTATGTCACTGTCAACATGATTTACATTATGATGTGAGACTATAATGCACCAATAAAAGCATATTGAAAAAAAGTTGGGGACTTCTTATGGAATAGAGAACACCAGGGTAGAGTTTAAACAGTTCATGTAGTCAACAGAGATTTATGTTCAAATTGAGCTGGGGTTAGAAAACTGAAAGTCCATTTTTTCACAGAATAATTAGACACAAGACTCAACAAGAGGATGGAGATAATGAGATGTTAATTTAGTTCCCCTGAGGTGGAGATGATGGCTGAGTCTTCAGGGAGACATTGCTGCATTTATTATATTTTCCTTGAAGATGATATTATTCATGCAAGAAGTATTGTGATGCAAGTTTCAGAAGACTAAAACAGCCAGCCTCTTCTGAGAGAGAGCTGTATCTCAGTGTGTTTGGATATAGTGTGGTTGGGGTCAGGAGGAAGAATATACTGGTATGTCAAGTAAAAGATACTGGCTATGGTCACAGTGGCAAGGTTTTGCAAGCTGTGCATAATAGTTTGGATTCCATTGTATGTGCAAAAGGAAACCTCTGAAGTTCTTTAAGAGGATATTTTAATTTGAGAAAAGTTGTTCTGAAAATTTGTAAACAAAAGACACATAGGCCTGTTTGATAATTACTTTGAGTCCCAAGATGGTCAGAGCCTGAATTAAATAAATGAACAGTAGACCTAGAGAAAAGGTGGATATGATCTGTATAAATTAAATAAAATCAAGAGATTCTAGTTATTATCTACATTGGAAAAATCACTGATGTCATTCATTTTATCTAAATGAGAAAATAATGTTATTAATGATGAGTTTTATTTAATTTCAGTCACCTTTTTTCCAGTTTTGTAAACTGCTTTTAGGTGTCATGAAACAAGTGTGTGAAGAAATCTGTATTTTAAGTAATGAACATATGTTTTCATACTGAATAACACATGTCACCATAAACACATTGTATGGAGAACATCATTTCACACAATATAACTGATCAAGATGCTTGTTCAAGTTCAGGTTTTTTAATGTTTTATTTATTTTTATATTTCTAAATTTAAGAATATTGATTCATTGTACTTATACATTATAGTTAGATTCAAAGTGATATTCATATATGCACTCAGCATCTCTTAGTGCATTTCCCTTTGTACCCCACCTCCCAAAGTTAAAGCTTTATCGTGAAAGTATCTCTAAACTTCTGCATAATGTAAAATTTATATGAATATATTCTAAGGATATGTATGGGAGTGCATATGCTGGTGTTGAATATTTTATTTAACATAATATTTACATGTTAAGCATCATGCTATTATCAGGCTTTTCAAAACACCATAAATCACTGTATCAGCCAGGAAAGAGTAAATTATGTTATGATAAAAACCATGAATACCAATGAATTAAAATGAACTAATAAAAAAAGAAGTTATATTTCATTTCTCATTCTAGCTATAAGTTAATTGTAGTATTTCCATACAATGGGACCCAGGTGGGCGGATCTTCATCCATCTGGAATATGCCTGGACACCATGGCAGAGGGAAGGAGACATGACAGACATGGCCCCTTACTGGATTCTGCCTGGAATTCACACATGCTCTTTGAAATCATATTTCATTTGCCAAAGCAAGTTTTATGAGCACTTTTCCAGAAACAAATATAATATTCTATCCTCCTACCACAGAGGATAGAATTAGAATTATAAGTTGACCGTAGGAATATCTACCACAATACTATATTGATTTCCCCAACAATGAGAAGAATAGAAATTTTGGTAAACAAAAAGAGAAAGGAAATGCAGGTGGAACAAAATTTTATCTATGTACTTAACATGAACACATTTAGATAAATGTGTTACAAAGATTTGAATGAACATTAAATGTAATTTTACCTGGACTTCATGGAAATTGAATTAAGTTAAAACTATGGAATAGAATAAAGCTCATATGTTATCCCAACAGTTTTTAATACAAATTTTAGTTCCAGTTATTAATCAATTCCATATGAGCCATTTATATGTCCTATATAATAGGCAAGCACATACCACACTGTGATACTTTTTATAGGTTGTGAAGAGGAATATATTTCCTAAATGACTAAATTTAAAACATAATCTGAACAAAGATTTTTATACAGTACTATCTGAAATAGTTATTTTTGAAGCCTTAGTTACTATGCTTTTGAGAATCTCTACAATTATACTGATGGGTGAAAAAGAAAACTTTACATAATGTAGCACAGTGTATCAGTAAGCATCTGCTTAATTTTATTCAGGCTATAAATAAAGAGAAAATCTAAGAAAATAGAAATAGGCACCATCCTTTCCTTTAATCTATTAAATGTACCATTTTCTAAAGGCAGATAAATTTGTTAGTAGCAAGTCTCAAATATGATTAATGAAATAAATAGTCTTAAATATGATTAATGAAATAAAAGGATTTTTACAACCAGTATATTGAATATTTTCTGACTACCAGGCATGATATACTAGGTGTTTCTCATCTATTCCTTACATAATGTGTATAGAATACTTCTACCATCAAACATCATATTTTAGTGTTTTTTAAAACACTTTATTGAGGTATAATTCATATACCGCATGCGCCACCATGCCCGGAGTCAATATACAAAAAATCATCTGCCAAAGTATACAATTGAGTGTTTTTTAGTATATTCATAGGATTGTGCAGGTATCACCACTATCTAATTTTAGAAAGTCATTATTATTCCAAAACGAAATCTATGCCTATTAGCAGTCACTTTCCATCCCCTCCTCACCCCAGCCCCTGGCCACTATTAACCTACTTTTGGCTGTATGGGTTTGCCTATATTTGACACTTCATATAAATGGAATAATGCAATATATGTTCTTGTGTGTTTTGTTTCATTTACTTAGCATAATGTTTTCGAGGTTTATTCAATGCTGAAGCATATACCTAGAACTTCATTCCTGATCCACTAATGTCTGAATAAGTTTTCATTGTAAGAGTACACAACAATTCGCTATTCATTCATTAGTGATAGACATTTGGTTTGTTTCCACATTTTTGCCATTATTAATGCTGATATGAATATTTGTGAACAAGTCTTTGCATGGAAATAGGTCTTCCATTTTCTTGAATGCAGATAGGAGTAGAATTTCTGGATGATATGGTAAAGTTATGTTAAATTCTTTTATATACTTTTACTAGTGCAGTGCAATTATATATCATAGTGAGGTTCAATATGATACAAATATACATGGACACAAGTCTTGGTGTACTTTCCTCCACATCATAGCCCTCTCTCCACCTCACCCCCTCCATACATGCTAGCAAAAACAGTAGTAATACATTTATATATTACCAAAACATTATTTGAACTGTTTCCTTTCCTCAATCCTCCTATTCCTCTCCCTACCTCCCTACCTCCATTCCCCAATCCCCTTACACTATTCTCCTGGTCTCTATTCACATTCATCCAAAGTCCCTTATGCTTTCTGTTTTATTCTCTAGCTTCCACATATGAGAGAAAATATACAAAGCCAGCATGGTATTGACATACACACACACACACACAAGAAAAAAAACAGGCACATAGACCAATGAAATACAAAAGAAGATACAATGACAAATCCTCACACTTATGTCCAGTTGATTTTTTGGCAAGGAGCAAACAACACTGAAGAAAAGACAACCTTTTCAACAAATAGTGCTGGAAAACTGGATATCTATATGTAGAAAAAATAAATTGGATCCCTATCTCTACCCCTGCACAAAAGCCAACTTGAGATTGATCAAAGACCTAGAAATTAGACCAGAAACTTTGCAATTACTAAAAAAAAAAAAAAAAAAAAATAGAACCAACTCTCCAACATATAGGTACTGGTAAAGACATTCTCAATAAAACTTCCCAAAGCTCAGGAAATAAAACTGAAAACAGGATGGGATTAAACTCACAAGCTCCTGCACAGCTAAGGAAACAAGAGTGTGAAGAGACAGCCTATAGAATGAGAGAAATTCTTTGTCATCTCCTCCTCTGATAGAGGATTAATATCTAGAATATACAAAGAAAAGTAAATATCTTGAGATAAAAAAATTGCTAAAATAAAAAAGCCAATATATTTTATTAATGAAATTTGAAAAATGTATTTTGATGAAAATAAACAAAAATAATGGTTTCTGTACTTAGAATACAATGTGTAAAGCATAGAAGAAAGTTACTTAAGTTGTATAAATAATATTAAAATCTTTATCCTATTATAAATGCTTCCACTCAACTTATTTAGAGCATGAGAACAATAGCTTTAGAATGTAGTTTTATTTTATATAGTTCAGTGGACATTTTTCCATTCTATAGTTACAGTTAAAAGTTCAGTTATTTTCCTCCCCTCTCTCTAATTCTTAGATCAAGTGTCTAGACCCTTTTATCCCTAGAATCCTAAGTGTAAATTTATTATAATTATGCTCACTCAGATTAGTGTTAATATTAATGAGATTAATATACATGAAAATTATTAGAAAACTTTATAGTTGTCCAAATGGAAACAAATAACCAATTAAATATGAGCAATTGAACAGATTAGAAACTTCAAAAAAGAAGAAATGCAAATGGCCAATAAATATATGAAAAATGTTCATCATTAGCAATCAAGGAAATGTAAATCAAAACTATCCTGAGATTCCATCTCACTCCATTTAGAATGGTAATCATCAAAAATACAAACAATGATAAATTCTGGCAAGGAGTGGGGGGGAATAGGAACTTTCATACACTGTTCGTGGGAATGTAAATTAGTGCAACTGTTAAGGAGATTCATATGGTGGTTCTTCAAACGAGTAGGAATGGAACCACCATACAACCCAATAATATCACTTCTCAGTATCTTTCCAAAAGAATTAATGTTGGAATACTATAGTGAAAAATCATATCTATTTTCTAGCAGCACAATTTACAATAGCCAAATTATGGAACCATCCTAGGTGTCCTTCAACAGATGAATGGATAACTAAAATGTTGTGTATGCATATATGTGGTGTGTGTATAAATGTATATATACACACACACACACACAAACACAATAGAATTGTACTCAGCCATAAAGGAGAACAAAATTATGTTATTTGCAGGAAAATGAATGGAATTAGAAGATATTATGCTAAGTGATATCAACCAGTCTCAGAAAGTCAAGGGTCGATTGTTTTCTCATATGTGGAAGCTAGAGAGAAAATAGGAAACAAAAAGGTCTTTAGATAATTGAAGAGAGAGACCAATAGAGTAGTGGAAAGGGATAGGGAGAAGGAAGTGAGTAGAGGAAAAGGAAGAGCTAGTGAAAGAAACAATTCAAATTATATTCTGTCCATGTATGAAGGTATTACTACCAATTTCAATACTATGTATGGAGAGGGGTGTGTAGTGGGGTAGGACCTGAAGGTGAACACACCAAGACCTGAGTGCATATTTGTATGAATTTGAAACTCACTATGATATATGATTATAATACACCAATAAAAGTACATAAACTAATAACACTCAGTATTATTGTAATTATTGAGATTAATATGCATGAAAATGATTAGAAAACTTCATAGTTGTCCAAATGGAATTTTATTGCATTTATGACTCTTTGAAAGCATCTGGTCTGTGTAATTACTGAATTCTATTTCTCTGCA
Organism: Glis glis; assembly: GCA_004027185.1. Lineage (NCBI taxonomy): Eukaryota > Metazoa > Chordata > Mammalia > Rodentia > Gliridae > Glis > Glis glis. The sequence goes on along the minus strand of PVJS01050985.1, from coordinate 4,684 downwards.
CTTTGTTTTTCTGGTTTGCCTATATATAATTACTTTGAAGAGTGACTTGCATTGAATGTTGTATTCAAGGAAAGAAGAAATCCTGTAAGTGATGTTTTTATTACTTGTGTTGTAATTGTTACTATTAATAGGCAAAACCCAGAAAAGGGATCAGTTTTTCACATGCTTTTGAGTTGCATTATCTTTTATTTAAATATCAGCATACTAACCCTATTTTTTGCAAAATTAAATAGAAATGAAGGAATAAAAAATAATATACTTATGGAGGATATTGCTATTAATGAACCCAGGTACTAGATGATATAGCAATCCAGTCACCATAGAAATAGTCATAATTTTTATGTTTGGTCATTGTTAAATCATTTGGCTGAAAGCTCTGTTACCATTATTGTTTTATCATTGATCACAAGAGCTATAAATTAAATTAAAACCATTCATTTTTACCCATTTAGAGATGTGCACCAGCTCATGAACCACCAGGTGATCCATTAATCTAAGAGATTCATTAAACATAATCAATATGGTTCCAGTGACTTTATTAGCTCTAGATTCTTAATATTCAATGTCTCTGGAAGAATCAACATTATGAATTTCATTTAAATTATATTTACTAATGAAATTATACATTCTATCATAAGGTAAGAGCTGATTTTTATTTTAGTAATTTAAGCCATATTAAAGGTATCATTCTTAGCTGGTTGAGTTTACAACTTATTTAGCAATTTACATTATGCAAATGGATATGGAATATAGAATACAATAAATATTAATTTTAAGACTTAAATGTATTTTCTAATGTAAAACCTAATAATGAATTGTGAATAATTAATATAATTTCTTCTTATATCTTCCAAATATTAAAACATGTCAAAACAACAAACAAAAATCACAAGGTTTTCAACAATATCATAAAAAATACATTAAATGAAATAAAAGGCATCCATAAATTCCAACATAAGTTGCTAGTGAGAAAAAAAAGAAAATACAAACAATGGTTGGTATAATTCTTTAAATGAACTGATAGAGGAATCAAGTCATCAGCCTCATTAAACCTATGCTTTAGAAATATTTAATTGATGTTAGAGTTTATTGAGTATAATGATAAAATTTCAGGGTAAGATTACACAGCTATTTAAGCTCCCAATTAAAAATTAATTGATAATAAGGAATAAGCCATAGATAATTCACTAAACAGTTATCTAAAGCATAATCATCTGTAAAATTATTATCACAAAAGAATATTACTAGCACTAGCATTGAAGTTCTGCCTTTCCAGTAAGGCTGGGTGAAAATATAGTATCTGTCCTAGTCCTTCTGAAAAGTTAAATGGTGTCACCTTAATTTTTTATCATTTGCTATTTTTGCCTATCTCATTCCTTATGAAGTTTAGCAGCCTTTTTTGTATTAGAAAATTTATGTACATTTTTACATCAAATTTGACATAAAATCCTAAGTCCCTGAGTTTGCATTTGTTGTAGACATTAAGAGGTGTCATCAACTGTGAAAAAATAGTAAGAAGTAAAAAAAAAAAAAAACTTTTTGTGCTACCTGAAATTATCTCTTTGTGTGGAGCTAATTGATGTTTGTGTAATTTTTCTTAGCTCCACAAAATAAAATAGTTGCCACTGAAAGTTTGTTAGAATACTACAACCAAATAGGGCCTGGTGGTGTACTCCTGTAATCCCAGTATTTGGGAGGCTGAGAGAGGAGGATCACAGGTTTGCAGCTAGCCTCAGCAACTTAGGCCCTCCATGACTTAGTAAGACCCTGTTTAAAAAAAAAAAAAAAACCAAACCAAACAAACAAACAAACAAAAACAACAAACAAACAGCTGGGGATGTATCTCAGAAGTAGAATGGCCCTGTGTTCCATCCCCAGTACAAAACGCAAAACACACACACACACACACACACACACACACACACACACACACAAAGCAAAAACAAAACTAAAAGCAAAGTGGGTGGGTATAGTGGCACCAGCCTCTAATCCCAGTACTTGGGAGGCTGAGACAGGAGGATCACAGTTTCAAGGCAAGCCTCAGAAACTTAGTGAAACCCTCCTTCAAACAAAAACAAAAACAAAAAAATAAAATGGGGCAGAGGCTGGGGGTGTATCTCAGAGGTAGAACACCCCTGAGTTCAATCCTTAGTACCAAAAAATACCCAAACCATCACACCTTATGAAAGCGTGAAAGATAAAAATACACTTAATCAACTTGACTTATTATTCTTAATGGATTTTTCTTGAGGATATAGAGGATCTAAAGGCCAAAAATGAAATATAAAATTCCACTTTTTGCTTAAGTTATTTCTATATTTACTATATATTATTAGTCATTTTCCTGCTGTATTGGGGGATGGTATTTGGGTTATGCTAGCATCATAAAATGTGCCCTAAATATTTATATATTTATTATTTGACCAATTTTAATGACAATGGGGTTATCATGCTGTTACAAATGCTAGATAAAACTCAACTCTTAACCCCTGTAGGACTTTTAAAATTTTGAGTGGTAGGTGTTTCCTGATCCTTTATGGTTTGGGATATGTTGTCAATGGGTTAATTTAGATCCAATATTTCTGTATAATATCATTAATTTCTTGCGATTCTTAAATGTTTTATCATATTTTTAATTTTTAATATACTTTAATTGGTATATTGTAATTATACATCAAATGAAGTTCAGCATGATAGAAACATACGTGCACACAGCACTCGGTGTGTTTCCCTCTGCATCCCGCCCTGCTCCCTCCCCTTCCCCATACATGTTATTGAGACAAGTGTTGATAATTTCATATATGTACATGGCATTCTTTGAATTGTACTAGTCATTTTTTATTGGTTTTTGTTCAGGGTGATAAAAGCGTACATGCACACAGCATTTGATGAACGCTCCCCCCATTCCCACCCCACTCCCTCTCCCTCCCCACCTTCTCATGCTCAGCACAGTGGTTGGTTTCCATAAATTTGTGTTATGTACATCATGTCCATTAAAGTATTTCTCTCTTCAAGTCTTCCTTCCCATTTCCATCTCCCTCAATTAGATTCCCTCCCTCACTCCATTAAGGTTTCTCCTCCTTTGTCTGGAGTCCCTCCTGTGTCCCAATTTCTCCCTAGCTTTCACATAGGAGGGAAAACGTCCGACCTTTCACTTTTTGTGACTGACTAATCCCACTAATAATATTCTCCAGTTCTATCCATTTCCCTGCAAATGACATAATTTTGTTCTTCTTTATGACTGGGTAGAATTCCATTATGTATATATCCCATAATTTTGTAATCCATTCATCTGTTGATGGACATCTTGGCTGGTTCCATAGTTTGGCAATTATAAATCGTGTTGCTATAAACATATATATGTATGCAACATAAACAATAAATGCTGGTGAAGATATGGAGAAGTAGGAACTCTGATACATTGTTGGTGGGATTTCAAATTAGTGCAACCACTTTGGAAAACAGTGTGGAGGATCTTCAGAAGAATGGCAATGAATCTATTATATGTCCCAGCTATACCACGTCTGGGTATCTACACAAAAGAATTCAAACAAGACTAGCATAGTAAATGCATAGATAATATTTTCATAATAATTATAACTTTTGAGTCTATATTTTATCTTATTCTCAATTATACTTTATTCTGTGTTTCTACTTTAATCAGGGCTGATGAAAGGTTGTTTCTCTTTGTAATTTTCAAAAAGACAGTTTGGTTTATGATTTTAACTTCTTTTCATTAATTTCCCTTTGGCTAATTTCAATAGAAAAAAATGTTCAATAAATTGTGATATAATATTATTTAGAAAATACTGATTTTAAAGGTATTGAATTAAATGTATAGCTGGTGAGTTAAAGGAATGTCCACAATATATTACTAAATGACAAAAGAAAGTATGCACTTGAATATTAAAGTTGACAGAAAAAAGCTATTGATAATGATTATCTTTTAAATATCTTTGGGTACCTGATTATCTTTTGAATATATACATGATGTTGATTAACTTTGTAAATCTTTGATTATGCCTCATCTTGTAATAGTTACATAACACTTTTAAACTAAAAAAAATGAGAGCAACCTTTTGAACACTGGTACAATTCTGAAAGGTGAAATTTGGTTGTTCTTCTCAAAACTTTTGTTTACTTTCAACAGTAATCCATTCAAACTATCTCAAATTAAAATTAATGGGTGAAAAAATAAAAGACTTCAAAGACAGGTGTTGAGACAGTAGTAGACAATCCTGAGGTGACGAGGTAAAGGCCCGAGTAGATGACAGTCATAAGCCATCCTGACCTCTCAGAGTCACTTGGTCTTGTCTGTGTGTTCTTTCTTTTGACCTTCTCATAGCTTATGATGTTCCCATCCAATACGTCCTCTATCTTCCCTTTGTAATGTGAATTTCAGGGCTGGTCTCAATTATCATATGCATATTTTATTAGTTTTTTAAGATTCTGATTTCCTAGGAGAGGATCAGTTGATTTATCTCATCTTCATGAAGAAGACTATATGTTGTAAATCACAAACCCATTTCTGAATTTTATCATTCCTTCTTATTCCCAAGTGAACTGTCTGCTCTGACCAGTTGTAGTTAGGGGTGTTAATTTCTTTTCAATTCCAAAGGAGTAGTAGGCTAAATTTTTCCTAAAAGGAATTCTACAGATAGCTGCTATAGATTTGTAACTATAA
>PVJS01050984.1:0-14126 GCA_004027185.1 Glis glis | reverse complement strand
CTGGCCACGAACCCGGATCCTCCAGTCTCCGCCTCCCAAAGTACTGGGATTACAAGTGTGCGCCACCACGCCCGGCTGTTTTTATTCTTTACTTTGAAACAGGGTCTTACTAAGTTGCAGAGGGTCTCGCTAAGTAGCTGAGACTGGCTGCGAACCCAGATCCTTCTGTCTCAGCCTCCTAAGTACTGGGATTACAAGTCTGCACCACCACGCCGGCTCAATACATATTTTTTAAAAATTGTGTTTTACAACTTAAATTATTATGAATAGGTGAAATAACAGAAGAAATGTATACTAACATGTCAAGAGAAATTGGGTTAGGATAGTGGAAGTATTGTCTTTTTATTTTTTTCTATTTTGAATTATTTATAATATGGTCATCTGATTTTTCTAATAAGAGAAATAAATAACAACAAAATGAGCTGGGCATGGTGGTGCACACCTGTTGTCCCAGTACTTGGGAGGCTGAGATGGGAGGATTGAGGCCAGTGCATAGTAACATAGCAAGACCCTATTTCAAAATAAAATATAAAAAGGGCTAGGGGTGTGGCTCAGTGGTAGAGCTCCCCTGGGTTTAATCCCCAGTACCCCCCCCCAAATGAGACTTAATATTCTACCAGGTTAGGTAATTTTATTGAATTCTGGTGACCCTCCCACCACATTAGTGACATCCTACTCTCCTGCTCACCACACACTCCTAACCACTACCTTTTTCTCCTCGCCTCTCCCATCTTGCTGATTAATGGTGGAACAGGAACAAGATGGTAAAGACAGATTTGGAAGGAGTAGGAAGAAATGATGGAGCGCCGGGCGTGGTGGCGCACGCTTGTAATCCTAGTACTTTGGGAGGCAGAGACCAGAGGATCCAGGTTCGCAGTCAGCCTCAGCTTGCGCATGCGCGCTCTCTCTCTCTCTCTCTCTCTCTCTCCCTGTCTCTCTCTCTCTCTCTACTTAGTGAGGCCCTCCGCAACTTCGTGAGACCCGGTTTCAAAATAAAGTATGAAAAAATAGCGCGGAGGTAGAACGCCCCTGCGTTCAATCCCCGGTACCGCCAAAAAAAAAAAAAAAAAAAAAAAAAAGAAATGATGGAGCAAAGAGAAAGTTTAGCCCTGAGATCGATTCCTTCAGAATTCATTCATTCATTCATCCAGAAACCCTGGCCAGGCTGCAGCAGTTGGGGAAGAAGGCAGAGACCTCAATGTCAGAGGCAGCGTCAGGGCCAGCTTTGCCCTAGGGGACAGCAGCCCAGATGGCCAGAGTCCAGGTGGCCCAGCAACAGTGCAGTAGATCAAGGAGGACTCAGAGGACAGGACTGAGCAAGGCCAAAGCACACTTCCTCTCTGCCTCAGGGCTATGTCAACTCATCTCTGAATCCCTGGCACAAGGAGAAGAACACTTTTTTTTTTAACATGCTGTTATTGGTGCATTGTAGTCTCACATCACAATGAGTATCAATTTGATGTTAACATACATGCACACAGCTCTTAGTGTCACCCCTACATTCCCCCCCCCTTTTTTGTACTGCTGGTCGTGTACCAGAAACATTTTCTTTTGTTATTACTTGCTTTTTAAGCTTTGTTTAGCCACTTAAAGAAAATTTGCCTATGGCACAATTTGCCTCAAATCCATTCCAATTTGTATTTTTGTTTTCCAATAAAAATTACAATTTACCTTCCAAAAATAACTGTTTAAAATGGAAAGAAGCCAGGTGTGGTGGTGCCTGCCTATTATCCCAGTACTTGGGAGGCAGAGACAGGAGGATTGCAGGTTCGAGGACAGTCTCAGCAAGTAGTGAGACCCTGTTTCCAAATAAAAATAAAATTGGGCTAGTGATGTAGCTCAGAGGTAGAATGCCCCTGGGCTCAATTCCCAGTGCCACAATATAATACAAAACAAAATAAAATGGAAAGAAACCTATTTTAAGCACAGGATCCACAGTTTTCTACCATCTCTGGGAAGGGGGTGTGAGTCCAGGGCGAGGTCAGTGGCAAGTTAGAAGGAAGGCATGTTTTGCACAAGTAGGATCAGTGTCTCCTCCATTTATACCTGCGCCACATTGTATTCATGTTTTTCAAAGATAATCTAATGAGCAATTGTCATATACCGCGCACTTGACTAGGGATGATTTTTGCACAGAAAAATATAAATAAAATATAAGTATGAAGACAGGGTTTACATGAGGTCAGAGGAGCTCCAATATTCATTTTTAAGAAAAATGAAATACAAAAACCAGTCACATTGTTTATCATTTAAAATGAAATTACTTATAGGACACATAATAATCCATTACCTGTTTCTGGTTTTTTTTAATTGGAGCCCATTAGGCTGAGACGGCTCTAGTATCTTTAATTCTAAAATAAGCAAACCAAAGCCCAACATACACAGTAAAATGAAATTTAAGCATAAGCAATCAGAAACCACCACTAACCTCTAACTAGAGACTTTATCAATGAGAAACCACCAACTAACCTCTAACTAGAAGCTTTACCAATGAGAAGCCACCAACTAACCTCTAACTAGGGGACTTTCCACTTTAACCAATCCAATATATTTTCTTTGTCTTGCTTCCTTGAACACATAAAATTTCTCACTCCCCCCACGTAGAGGGGCCCTGAACCGCTGTGGTCTGGTGAACTACTGTCTGCTCAAATAAACTCTACAATTTTAATATGCTGAAGTTTATCTTTTAACATATTCAACACAAAAAGTCTCTTAAGTAAATCAATTTACAGATTTTCAGCCCAAAGAGTGATCTTGGAAACTAAGTGCTAATAACTGTGCACTCTGAACAAGTGGTGTGGAAACTCACTTCAACAACATTAGCAGGAAAAAAAATGGCATTATTACATCTTATTTCGTGATAAAACTGCCAGTGGCCCAGCACAATTGAAATCAAATTGGGAGGTAGATTCTGTGTTAAAATTTAGATACAGATTCAAGAACAGGTACAATTACTTTTCTTCTGTACAACAAATATTTATAAAGCCGCTATCATGTGCCAGGCATGGTTCCCACGTGACAAACAAGATATAGACTAGTGGGAAAGTTTAAAAGGAAAGTTATTTTCTTAGAAAAATAGATATTGTGCTTGTTCATTGGCTAAACTTTAATCTCGAGGGAACCAATTTACATCCCACAGTAATCCCCTGTTCTTTAGAAACCACTTACGTCTCACCAAAATTGTCTTCTATACCGTGGAGTCCTTACTGGATGCTGTTCTTAAAAAGCTTCAATTTACAAAGTTTCATTGAACATGAAGTTTTATTCGACCTGAGAGAAGTGAGAGAAACCGTCTCTCAAGGACACTGACTTAATTTTCCTGTAAGAATGGAGATGCAGAGCACAGAAAGCAAGGTAGACTGAGATGAGAGGGATTCCCAGTAGAACATTCAGAGATCTCACGTGAGCTGTGGAAATACCTGAAATGAAACTGAATTTAAAGAACTTATTTAGCTGGGTGTGGTGACGCACGCTTGTAATCCCAGTACTTGGGAGGCTGAGACCGGAGGATCGGGGTTCGCGGCCAGCCTCAGCTACTTAGTGAGGCCCTCCGCAACTTAGTGAGACCCTGTTTCAAAATGAAGAATAAAAAAAATAGGGCTCAGGTGTAGCTCGGAGATAGAACGCCCCTGGGTTCAATCCCCAGTACCGCAAAAAAAAAAAAAGAACTTATTTAAATGGCATCAAAGAAGCGTGGCCCTGCTCTCTCCTAATAGACACAGCCACTCTAATGACATTATTCTTGGTCACACATTTCACTTGTAGACCCCCTTTGAGAGCCAGCTCGCCGCTGATGATTCAGAAGAAGAAAGGCTCATGTTTGGCTCATGTCCCTCATGCTATCACTAATGAATTCTGAAGATGTATAATTAGGATTTGGACATTGAAATTTCCTTCAATTCAGATTGGGGACATTTTAGTTCTCGCCAAGCCGGGAATACAGTCAGGAAGCAGTGTAGCGTGACAAATGCAAGGACACCAATTTGGAGGAACTAGAAGCCGAGTGTCACCATTTACTAACTGTGACTCAGCATCTCTCCTCTTTAGCCATAAAACGGGATTGCAGGGAGCCAGCAAACAAACTCACATGCAGGCATATGCTTTGTAAACTCTAAAGTACTAAATAGACATAAAACATTGCTATATAATTTGAGGAACAATTTTACATTTAATGAGTAATAATCTCAATTTTGATGACCCAAAACATCTGGTGTTATATCAAGTGGCGCTAAAGTCCTACCATAAGATCATGTAAAAAAACTTTTTTTTGGAATCCATTTTTATTATTTATTTATTTATTTATTTACTTATTTATTTGCGGTACCGGGGATTGAACCCAGGGGCGTTCTACCTCTGCGCTACATCCCCGGCCCTATTTTTTATACTTTAGTTTGAAACTGGGTCTCACGAAGTTGCAGAGGGCCTCACTAAGTAGAGAGAGAGAGAGAGGAGAGAGAGGAGAGAGGGACAGGGAGAGAAAGAGAGAGAGAGAGAGAGAGAGAGAGAGAGAGCTGAGGCTGGCCATGAACCCGGATCCTCGGGTCTCCGCCTCCCAAAGTACTGGGATTACAAGCGTGCACCACCACGCCTGGCCTTATTTTTTATTTTTTATGTGTGGTACTTAGGGGCATTCTATCTCTGAGCTACACCTCCAGTCCTATTTTATGTTGAAACAGGGCCTCACAAAGTTGTGGAGGGCCTCATTTAAGTTGCTGAGGCTGGCCATGAACCCGCGATCCTCCTGTCCCAGCCTCCTGCGTACTGGGATTACAGGCGTGTGCCACCATGCCTGGTTTGGAATCCTTTTTTTTTTTTTTTTTTTTTTGCGGTACCGGGGATGGAACCCAAGGGTGTTCCACCTCTGAGCTACACCCCTGACCCTATTATTATTATTATTATTTTTTGCAGTACCGGGGATTAAACCCAGGGGCGTTTTGCCTCTGAGCTACACCCCAGCCCTATTTTTTATTCTTTATTTTGAAACCGGGTCTCACGAAGTTGCGGAGGGCCTCACTAAGTAGCTGAGGCTGGCGGCGAACCCAGATCCTCCGGTCTCTGCCCCCCAAGTACTGGGATTACAAGCTTGCGCCACCACGCCCGGCTTGGAATCCTTTTAACAAAATAAAATTACACTTATTAAGATCACTAAAGTTTTAATTGAAATAAAAAGTAAGGGGAGAAATTATAGTTCAAGGCACAAATCAGTTGAGGAGAAAAAAATGTTTTAAAGTTCCCTGTCAATCTTTAATAGCTAGCAGGTTTTAAAACTAGTCAAATTTAGCATAATAATAAAACTTCAAATTATGTTCAAACCATGCTGATATTATATGCAAATGTACAATTCATCATTAAAATGATGGCAATACTCAACGATGAGATGACTAAGAACTAAAGTTACGTTTCAATCTTGCAGCATCTTTTCATAACTGTAAGATTTTGGGTCTTAAAGTAGTATACAGTTGTATCAAATTAAACCTGTATTTTATTGTAATAGGTCTATATGATACTAATGCATATGTGTGGTACTGGGGAATAAGCCTGGGGTGCTCTAGCGCTGAGATACCTCGCCATCCCTTTATATTTTTATTTTGAGACAGGTCTCACTAAGTTGCCCAGGCAGGCCTTGGAACTTGCCATTCTCCTGCCTCAGCCTCTCAAGTAGCTGGGATTACAGGCCTATGCCACTGCATCCAGCTGATACTAATATTTACTTATATTTCTGATATGTATGCATTAAATTTTAGTAGAATAAAAACACTGGAATTAATTGGACCCCTTGATTTCTTTAATATGTATAATAAAATGTATTTTATAAAATACACTATTAAATTAGGACATCATTTCTGAAGGTTAATCCCTCTTCCTTCCCTCTCTCCCTTCCTTTCTCCCTCCCTCCCTCCATTACTTCCTTCCTTCCTTCCCTCCTTCCTTCCTACTAGGGATTGAACCCAGGGGCATTCTACCTCCAAGCTAAACTCCCAGCCTTTTTTTATTTTTTATTTGGAAACAGGGTCTTGCTAAGTTGCTGACCTTGAACCTGTGATCCTCCTGTCTCAGCCTCCCAAGGACTGGGATTACAGGCATGCACCATTGTGCTTGTGAAGGTTAATTTCTTTAACAAAGCAACCTGTGATTGGGAATGTAAATGTAATTGGGAACCCGGAACCTCAATAGGAAGAGCCATGCAATGCTATGTACAGATACGCTCTTGGTCAAACCAGGCATCTCACGTGCATCACACTGTACAGTGCCTCCCTTTTATAATGATATGCACTGCCTGCCTACTTTGTTTTTCTTATGGCTTTTGTAAGCCTAGGAGATTTCACTTTGTAACTGCTCTGTCAGATCAATTCTGTCCTTCTGAATCTGCGCAGTGTAACAGTATGACATCCAGGGCTTATCCAGATGAGTAGAGAGCAAATGAATTTCCTCTGTTCCTCTGTTGAAGAGGAGAGAAAAATTCTGCAATCTGTAAGTGCTCACAAAGCATCATTCTATTATTTATGGAAGATTAGTGTCAGGACAATGAGCTCCTAGGGGAGAAGAGCCCAGGGCAAATCATGCTGGTCCTTTCTCATATTTGCACAGGGGTCAAGTCAGGTTCAAGGGAATAGCCTGAAGCTGCCGCCCTACCTGGAAGAGAGGGAATTGAGGACTGAGGTTTCAAGCACCCCTCTCCACTCTCTTGGCATCCCTCCATCCCACTGTTTGTACTCCTTCCTCTCCATACTAAAAGTAGTTTGACTTCTGGAATACCGGTATATAAAGGCTCCTTCTTCTCCACATTCCATGTGATTTAAGCTAAAAATTTACATCCTGTTTCTGTGTGGCTTTGTTCTCAGTTGATTTTCTTGGTTAGAAAGCCACCTGGTAATTAACCCCTATTAAATTATTACCTGATACTAATTTAAGGTATTAAGGTGAGATGCTCTTTATTTTAATACTAAATACCACAAAGTAAAAGAACTGAATTTCTCCCAGAGCCGCTGTGAAGCCACCACAAGCCAGCAGGTGCTTCCTGAAGGCCTTTGATGGCACTGGTAGGGAGCTGCCAGTGTCTGCTTCTTTTTGTTTTATTTTTATTTATTTTTATTTTTTTGCAGTACCAGGGATTGAACCCAGGGGCATTCTACCTCTGAGCTACACCCCCAGCCCTAGTTTTTATTCTTTATTTTGACACAGGGTCTCACTAAATTGCGGAGGGCCTCACTAATTAGCTGAGGCTGGCCACGAACCCGGATCCTCCGGTCTCAGCCTCCCAAATACTGGGATTACAAGCATGCGCCACCATGCCCGGCTCAGTGTCTGCTTCTAAGAGCCACTCCTGATGGCGACCTTTGGCTACAGACAGAAGAAACCATCCAGCTGCTCCCGTAGCTCATGCTGAACTTGAATCAGTAGCTCATCCAGGTTGACGATTCAGTCCTTGTCACACTGTCCCATTTATGACAGGTTCTAAGACATAAAAATTAATATAACCCCATACGTAACTCCAGTACTTCTTCCCTGGCCACCTTGCTGACTTAGCTGACTTGCTACTTGCTGGGAAAATGGAAGTAAACGCTACAGAACTTTCGTGAACTTGTACACCACCTCTCCCTTGCGACAGCCACACTTCCGTACACTCACTGCCATATACTCTGCCTCCTCTCCTCACTCATGATGCCTTGTCCACATTCCTGTTTCAGGCCACTGGATCCCACCATCACGCACCTGCTCATGGCCATGACTCCAGTGATGCACCTTTCCCTTCTGCATCATGCCCATCTGCACGCAAACCTGCCAGTATTTCTCTTTAAGAACAACTGCCGCCCCTCTCTTTACCCCACTTCCTGCTTAGGCTGCTGTCCATTTCTACTTTCCTTCACATCAGAACTGCTTGAAAAAAAGTACCTATCCTTACTGTTCCAACATCTTGCCTCCCATTGCCCCTAGACACGCCACTAGAACTGTTGTTAAGTTCACCAGGAGTTTTCATGTTCCTCTACCCAGTGGTTTATTCCTGGACTTCTATCACCTGACCTCTCAGCCAAATTTGAGACAGTGCGTCACTCCCTTCTCCTGGCAAGACTTTCTTGCTGGGGTTCTGGGAGCCCATGTTCTCCTGGTGTTGTTCCTGCCCCACCGGCTGCTTTTTCATGTCCTTTGCTGACTTCCTCACCTCCACCTCTGTTGTAGTCTGGATCTGGAGTCGCCCCCTTGCCCCCAGAGGCTCATGTGTCAAATCCTGGTCTCCAATGCCACAGGGTTCAGAGATGGGGAGCGGCGGGAGGAGACCGGTTCCTGGGGCGTGGTTTTGAGGACTTGATCTGTCCCTGGCCCACTACTGTGGCTCTCTCGGCTCCTCGGCTGCCATGAGCCAAGTGGCATTCCTCCACCATGCCCTGCCATCATGATGTCTCTGTCTTGGAGCTGGCTGATTATGGACTGAACCTCTGAAACTGTGAACCAAAATAGACTTTTCCTTCTCTAAACTGTTCTTGTCAAGTATTTTGGTCACAATTATGAAAAGCTAACACCACCTCCCTGTCCTGTTAACAACGGAGTGTCTGGAGGTAAGGTCCTTGGGTTATTTTCCTTCTGAATCTACACTCGCTCCCTCGGCCATGTCATCTAGGTTCACGGCTTCAAATACTAGCTCCATGCTCAATGCCCCAAAGCTTTGTCTCCAGCTCAGACCTTTCTCTTGAACCCAGACTCACATTCCCTTATCTGCTTTGATGTTCACTGGGCAGCTAGCTCTTAATGCCGGTCTTCCTTCCAAGTCCACCATTGTCCTCCCTGTCTCCACTCCGCCCTCAGCTGGCTAGCCAGAGTGCACCTACAAAACATAGGCCATATCACATCACTTTTCTGTTTCAAGCCCCACACAGCTTTTCAGAATAAAAGTCAAAGTTCCTATCACGGTTTATTAGGCCCTGCCCGATATGTCTGCTCTCACTTCTGTCTCTCCTTAGTGCTTATTCTGCGGCATCATGCTGGTCTGCTGGCCACTCCTGGAACAAGCCAGTCATGTTCTGCCTGAGGACCTTCTCAAGTGCTGTCCCCTCTGTCCAGATTGCTCCTCTTCCAGATATCTACATGGAATGTTCCTTTGCTTCTTTCAGCCTTTGTTCAAACATCACCTTCTTGCAGAGGCCTTCTTTGACTACTCTATTAAAATTGCTATCCTCTTTCCCATCCACCTTCTCTGACATGTCTTTCTCCAGAGCATTATCGCTTTCTAACCATAGGTTTTTCTGGTTTAACATTCTTCCTCACCACTGAATGGAAGTTCTAAGAGGGATGGGATTCCATCTGTTATTTGATGTATCCTCAGTGTCCAGGTAAGTACCAGGAGCCATAAAAGAGGCCCAATACCTTGTTGTTAAATGTATGCTAGTATGTCTTTCTACCAAAGAACGTAGTCTGCACATTATGTTCAGAAAACCAGTTTTCCAAAGATAGGGACCAGATCTGCAACTAATGATCCATCTCTTCTTAAGCTTAAGTGAGTATCCAGTGTGAGATCTTCCTTGTTTAGTCAACCACAGACCCTTGCCCTTTCAGCCATGTGAAATTGAAATACTATACAGCATTTTTACTATTTGTTTATGGGCATTCAGTCAGCAATTATTAGGCAGTTTTGTTTTCTGTGTAATGCTTTGTTTTTTTTTTATAAATGGTACTATTAAGATTACGCTTCAGATTTATTTGTAGCAAGAAAATATTCTTTGAGATTGGCATATTATCATCTCTTGCATTTATTCTACTTTTCGTCATATCAAATAACTTCACATGTAAAATAAATGATTGCTACCCACCATAGTCATACATTTTGCTTTCATCAAAGGTTGCAGCAAAAAAAGTGAATTCTGGCAATGCTTATGTGCATAGTAGCAGCCCGCACTCATGCTGAAAACACTTGCTGGCGGCTTCTTGGGGAGTACCACGTAAGTCAATGGGGCAAGACAAGACATTTGAGAAATTTCGAGAAAATATTTGAGATGTGCAATTACATTCTCCCAGTTCTGATGCAGAAAATGGCAAACTGCCTGCAGTTCTTCATCCTCCCCCTCACCATTAAAACAATAAGAAATATAACAAAAAATTTGTAAAATTTATTTGCAGTGCAGAAGTTGAGAAGTTGAGATGCATGAAACAGCGGGCAGTGGGCTCTTGCCTCTGAATTAGATTTATAAAAATATTAGTGAGCTCAATTCTCTGTATTTTGCTATTTCACGTGGGGAATGATGAAGAGTCTTTTTAAAATCATTATAAAACTTCCAATTTTGATGTCATTTATTACAATTTCGTCTGGAATTCCGAAACTGTTCTGTCAGGGGGGATCTGGGCATTTCTGGACTTGCCATATGATAGTAGTTGGGGAGCCGAATGTCATAGTGGTATCTTTTCCCTATATATACCCTGTCATTCAAGGCATAGAGTTTATCTGCAATGTCGCTGCCAATTAAAACTGAAAACAGGCGAGAGATGTAACGATGCTGAGCAAAGAGCAAATATAGTTTCTTTCTCCTCCAAGACACATATCGACAATCCGTTTCTGCTGTGAGGGTTACCTACAAAACATAAGGCCAGTTGTAAACAAAGATTAGGAAGCAAGAAATCCAATTACATTTGTTTCTGCCTCAAATTTTAAATGAGTTTCATTTGCTGCTATTTTTGGGGTGAAAAAAATCCTACTGATTCACAAAATAGTGTAAAAATAGAAAACTACACTTTTACTACATCTATAATTTATAATACGAATACTCATAATGTGTCCATCTCCAGCTTACCTGTTTTCCTAAGTTTGGGTATTTATATTTTGCATTTTTTTTTTTTTTTTGCGGTACTGGGGATTGAACCCAGGGGCGTTCTACCTCTGCGCTATACCCCTGGCCCTATTTTTTATACTTTATTTTGAAACCAGGTCTCACGAAGTTGCGGAGGGCCTCACTAAGTAGAGAGAGAGAGAGAGAGAGAGAGAGAGACAGAGAGAGAGAGACAGAGCTGAGGCTGGCCGCAAACCCGGATCCTCCGGTCTCCGCCTCCCAAAGTACTGGGATTACAAGCATGCGCCACCACGCCCGGCTTTATATTTTGCATTTTTACTGAAGGCAGAAGTACTTGATATTAAAAATATAAAGTTGGTTAATTGTAGAGAAGTAAATCCAAGTCAGTTTTGAAGACTGTAGACATTTAACTCTAACTCAGTTTCTGTAGTACAAAACAGAATTTATATACCTATTGTGCATATGTATATAAATTTGTATTTGCTTACACCCATATATTGTATGTATTAATCCTTTTTGTGTGTGTGTGGTACTGGGGATTGAACCCAGGAGCCTTCTACCACTGAGCTACACCCCTAGCCCTATTTTTTAATTTTTTATTTTGAAACAGGGTCTCACTAAGTGCGTGCTAGCCTCGAACCTGTGATCCTCCTGTCTCAGCCTCCCAAGTACTGGGATTACAGGAATGTGCCACCACATCTGGCTTTGTATGTATGAATTCAAAGGAAAACAATATAGCATGACAAATAGAACCCCCTGAAATTATTATCTTACAAAACTACCAGACGCAACAACACAGTCGAGACAGTAAATTTGGTATTCTGTTGCTAGAATAACTGAAATCCATCAGTATTTTTTAGTAACAAGTGTAGTGCAGTTTTTTGTTCTTGATGTTTTCTAAATGGTGACACTGAAAATATTTAATTTATAGTCCAATATCAATTAATTATATTTAATTCCCAAATACGCAGTTGCACAATGGAAAGCTTAAGAATATTTATCACAGATTTTTCTCTGTCATAGATAATACCATTCATTCTCCTTGTCGCTGGACCTATGAAGTGGTGTTAACCAGCAGGAGTCAAACAGAATGGGGAAGTCACGTATGCTGCAGAGTGCATCTCAAAGTTAAATACAATGATCTTTGCATTATCTGCTATTCTCCTTGTCTGTATGCTTACTTTTTAAAGCAAACATTGTTTACCTGTCTGGAGGAGGGAACGTTAACTATGTGGCCTGGTTATCTCTTACCTGAAAAATGCCTTCCTCTGTGGGTCGCAGTGAATCCCACTCAGGAGAATCCAGAAACTGAAAGGGGAAAATGTAGTGCAGAAATTCGCCATCAACTGTCACTCTGATCCTACCAAGGCACAAGAACATCACTTATGAGGGAAAAAGGAAGAGGGCGCATAACTGGGGGGAGGCGAGTGGGGAAATGCATGTGAGATCTCTGATGACTTCTTTTGTCCTTTACAATTTTGAAGGGCAAAATATTAAATTCATGCGTTACAATAAGTGACACAGTATCGTATAAGATTCGTGTCCTAATGCTCGTCACTCAGTTGGAATCTGGACTGTTGAGTGAAACTCATCAGAAAATCCATCCAGTTGCACATTCATGGCATGTGGCCATTTATGTGGGTGTATTATACTTCAACAAAAAGTTTCAATGCAGTCAGATTTAAAATTAAGAGAACATTTAAGAACACAAAGGAGAGCTTCTATAAATAACTATAAAGTCTTAACCTTTTTAAAACTATGAATAAACACATTACTTTTCTGCCCCCCAAATTTTCAAAGTTTAGATTTCTCTCTATATATTTTGAGGTTCTTCTTCCTGCCTCTAACAAGCGAGCAGCTGCTAGAACTTACTGAATAAACTTGATAATCATACCATTAAAAGTTCTGTTACGTAAAAGAATGCCCTCTCAAAGAGTCTACTTAAAATACTTTGCATGCCAACACAAGTATTCTACTATTGCAAGCAGGCATCATCCTCTTCTTGATTTGCAGTGATTAGCTAGAAAGCAAATATCATATCCAGATAAATAAATGCATACTTTAGCTTTCAGATCCACACCATTTGATTTCTGAGATGAAAGAGTAAGGCTCTAGCTTATTTCCTGCTTCAAGTAAATAATACCACAGACTCTAAATGCCTACATCTATGATTTATGTCTCAAAGACTTTCCCAAGCCTCAGGATGCTGAATGCCACCCCAGACTATGCTACACTGAGATAGAAAAATGTAGCGCAGAGAAACACAGATAAATAACTCATATGACAGAAAGGCATGCAAGTACCAAGGGTACAAACCTTCCTGAAACAAGCAGGGAGAGTTTATCAATGGAGGTTTTCCCCTGCATGGCATAACAGTGCTCCTTTTCCAAAGTAACCACTTCAGAGCTCAGAGCAATCGTTCTGAAGACAGGCAAAGAGATCCCCAGGGGCTGGAAAAGGGAGCTGTACAGCACCTGGAATTCTCGGGCAAAGGTGATGCTGTGAACTTGATATGCAATGTGAACAAACTGCATGAAGCAGATGACAAACAGCACGAAATTCCAGGAAAATATGTCGGCAGCACAGACATCAACCCATGCCCAGACCGCAGAGCAGAGGAAACCCAGCCCTAGCAAACTGAAGACATAGAGGAGCCCAAAGAAGCCGCTGCCACCCATGAAACCTACTACAAACAAAATACTGGCAAGGTGGTAAATGGCGCCTTCAGCCTCCTGCTTCCAGGCTGTGCAGACTGGGTGCTCGTCGAGGAGGTTCTTCCATAAGCTGGAGTTCTTCTCCATGGCTGAACTACTGTCTGGTTCACTTTTCAGTTGACTTTAGATGATAGCGAAGCAAGTAATTAAGTCCTCTGCGTTTCCATCCTCCGAATTTGACTCGGTCTTCACCAAACCAGAGGAGCCTAGGCACTGGGGTTGGCAATGATTCCGGGTGGTGGGTATGGATCTTCAAACACTAAGAATCCCATGCTAGTTTCCTCACGATCATCTGGGCTCCTGATTTAGACTTAGTCCACAAATATTATGCTATTTCCTATGCAAGGAAAAAAAAAGATAGAGGAGGTAATTAAACAGAAAGAATGGAGAGGTACTTTCTTTAATGAATCAACACACTACTTATGTAAGTTGACCTCCTGTTTTCTAGGAAGTTAGAATATTTTAAGCACAAATGCTGCTGAGTGTTAATTTCTATCATATAAGAAGAAAAGAATATTAGAGCCGGGCGTGGTGGCGCACACTTGTAATCCCAGTACTTTGGGAGGCGGAGACTGGAGGATCTGGGTTCGCGGACAGCCTCAGCTCTCTCTCTCTCTCTCTCTCTCTCTCTCTCCCT
>PVJS01050983.1:0-14126 GCA_004027185.1 Glis glis | reverse complement strand
CACACACACACATGAATTCCTGTACCTTGCTGATGGGAGTGTCAAGTGATACAACCACTTTGGAAAATTGTTAGACAGTGTCTACTAAAGCTAAATTATTGCCTACAGTATGATCCAAAAATTCTACTTCTGCATAGAAATGCAAAAAAGAGCATATGTCTAACAAAAGACATATACAAAGAGGTCCATAGAAACTACTCATAATAGCTCCAAACTAGACACAAACTAAATGTCTGGCTACAGAATGGATATGTTTGCATATTCATACAGTGGAATACTACACATGATGAGTGAGAGAAGCCAAAAACAAAGGAAATACACCATATGATTCCATACATAAATTAAAAAACAGGCAAAACTAGCCGGGCATGGTGACCACTCCTGTAATCCCATATTTGGGAGGTGGAAACAGAAGGATAGCAGGTTCAAGACCAGCCTTAGCAACTTAGCAAGATTCTCTGCAACCTATCAAGAATCTGTTTCAAAATAAAAAGGGCTGAGGGTGTAGCCTGGAGGTAGAATGCACCTGGGCTCAACACCTGGTACCACAAAAACAAAACAAAACAAAAAAATAGGCAAAAATAATCTGTGGTGGTAGAATAATAGAAAAGTGATTATCTATGGTGTGTGTGTGGGGTGGCCGGTACTGATAGGGAAAGTACCAGGGAATCTTCTGAACCACTACCATTGTTCTTATCTTAAACTGGGTCATGGTTAAATGGGTGTATGCTTATAAAAAAACTCATCCAGCTTTATAGTTAAGATTTGGGCATTTTATATATACTTCAATAGTACTTTATATTGGGTTTTTTTTTTTTTGCAGTACTGGGGATTGAACCCAGGGGCATTCTACATCTGAGCTACACCCTGAGCCCTATTTTTTTTTAATTCTTTATTTTGAAACAGGGTCTCACTAAGTTGCAGAGGGTCTCACTAAGTAGCTGAGACTGGCCACGAACCTGGATCCTCCAGTCTCAGCCTCCCAAGTACTGGGATTACAAGCATGCGCCACCACGCCTGGCTTCAATAGAACTTTAAAAAATGAGGCCATTAGGCCTTTGCAAATTTGTCTTTCCTTTTTGATAAAGAAAAAACTCCAGAAAGGCAGTTATAAAAAAGGAAGTTAGGTATATGGACAATTGTCCACCCAGAGTGGGTACACACCTATAATTCAGGTACTTGGGAGTCTGAGACAGGAGGATTGCAGGTCCAATGCCAGTCTCGGCAATTTAATGAGGTCCTCTGCAACTTAGGGAGACCCTGTTTCAAAATAAAAAATATAATAGGCCTGGGGGTGTAGATCAGAAGTAGAATGCCCCTGGCTTCAATCTCCAGTACCACAAAAAGACAATATATTCATTAAACTTGTGTCATGTCTCTGACTAACAGTTTGCCTCAATCACAGAACACATAGAGAAGATACGCCATTTTCCCCAAGGTTTCTATGCTGCAGTGATAAATGGAGTTCATAATCCACTCATACATTTAGTCAAATTTTGAGGTTTTTCTGAGAATCAAAGGTGGGACCTTGTGCCTTCATAATCGTGCCCTCTGAAATATAAAATTAGCTCATATGATTAAAGGTTCCAAACACTACACTTTATAGAGGGTTCTGGTAAAACAATGTTTTTCTTTGGAGTACGTGGTCCAAATAGCTCTAACCTTAATCATTTTTCAAGTTTTAATCTCCACATGCTTGGCATATTCTGATAACACTGACAGGTTAAAAGCAACATTGTGTTGTGTGCATAGTGATTTCTTGCAATTAACCATAATTTAGACTGAAAGTAGACTGATCAGCTGCCTCAAAGCAACATTACTAAACTTATTAGATAAATATCTCCAGAGAACTCCAGACTAAAAAGCAGCAACAAGATGTGCACCATTTCAGCCTTCCTTCACCTAAGGACAGTCTTAAAAGAGTGGAGGTGCCGATAAGACTAATTCTTGAGAAAAGAGAGATATTTTGGGCCCTTATTACACCAACTAGCTGCAGATAAGGATAATAATGGAGATAAGAAGATAGAGATAAGAAAAGCATAGGTAAACAATATCCAAGGAAGGCACTTTACTTTCCTTCTGTAAAAGGGGCCTTTGAGCCCAATGGTATTTACTAGAGGGTTAACCACACTACAGGCAGTGTGAAGAATCTCTCGCACATTCTAGATGGACCTCACCACAACCTGATGACATCATCCCACCCTTTTAAGCTGGGTTCAGTCAATGGTGACTGTTATCTATGTCATTTAACCTCTCAGTATTACCTGGTGTTGTCAATCTTATCTAAATGAGGACAGAGGAGTTCAGAATGGTTATGTACTCAGTCACAAAACAATGACAAGAGATAGACTGCAGATTCAGGCCCACTGGATTCCAAAATCTGCACTAGTCCCACTGCGGCTTGAATGCCAAATCTCTGATACCGTTTAATTCTGCCCTTTTTATTTAAATGTTACCTACAGTTATGAGTCAGGATCATGGCAAAAATCAGGGTAAGTGTATATTGAGGAGGAAAGAGAGGAAGAATAGCCTAAGATTTCCTTAGATCTTTTTCTAATTTACCCATATTATTCATTGTGTCAAATAAATATATGCAAATAATGCAGCTTTGTGGAATAACTAGAAAATCAGATAAGTCCAAGGGAGAATCATCTGCAACCCTACCACTTACAGCTGTCTCTGGCTTCGTTTGACCTCAGCAAGACTAAGCTGAGCCTAACAGTACGGTAATAGCCACGCTCTCTCCCCGTTTTACAAACAATCCCCAAGGCTAAGGTGGCCAGACTTTTGGTCCAGAAAGTGCTGGGAATGTCAGATAAGGAAAATGGGTTTTTGGCAATAATCATTGCTCTTAGTCTTTTTTTTTTTTTCTTTTTGTGGTACTGGAGATTGAACCCAAGGGCATTTTACCTCTGAGCTATACCTCCAGCCCTATTTTATTTTTTTATTTTGAAACAGGGTCTCACTAATTTGCAGAGGGCCTCACAAAGTTGCTGAGGCTGGCCACAAACCTGTGATCCTCTGTCTCAACCTCCCAAGTACTGGGATTACAGGCATGCACCACTATGCCTGGCTTCTTAGTCTCACTTTTATTTTTATTTATTTATTTATTTGCAGTACTGGGGATTGAACCCAAGGGCATTCTACCTCCAAGCTACACCCCCAGCCCTATTATTATTCTTTATTTTGAAACAGGTCTCACTAAATTGTGGAGGGCCTCACTAAGTAGCTGAGGCTGGCCGTGAACCTGCGATCCTCCTGTCTCAGCCTCCCAAGTACTGGGATTACATGCACGCGCCACCACACCCGGCTTCATTTTTATATTCATAAAATATTTTTGCATTTGCATGATAAAGATGAGAAATTTGAATACTGTTTAAAGGTATTTGTTAAGCAAAAGGGCTCCATTTAGGCAGATAATTCCATGTTTACAGAAAACATTAAACAATATATTTTTTTAAATCTTGAGCTGTTTGAGGTGGGGGAGAATGTATATCAGTAGTTGGGCATTTGCTAGGTTCTCACATCACAGAAAAAAAAAATTCATTAGTAATTTTTCTCATTTTCCACATTTCCCCACCTCCCTTTCCCTTTCAGCAGAATGGAATACAAACACAATTATAAATGAGCATCCTAAGCCAGGCTTGGTGGTGCACGTCTATATTCCCAGTACTTAAGAGGTTGAGACAAGAGGATCGGAGGTTTGAGGCCCTCGGCAACCTAGTGAGACCCTGTTTCAAAACAAAAAAAAAGGCTCAGAAGTAGAACAGCCCTGGGTTCGATCCCCAGTACCACACACAAAAAAATAAAAAATAAAAGAGCATCCTACTCATTATTTCTTAAAACTCTTCTCTTGAAGAACTCTTGTCTTGAAGCTTTCTGGAGGGCAATTTGATAATATAGCTATTTGCCATTTTATGACAAAAGATTTGCTGTGCTCCCCCAATGTCTACAACCTTGCCCTTTATCCAGTAGCTGTCCTAGTCTCAATGTTTTGCCCTGGTCCCTTAGTCCCTGAAACATGAGGAACAGCAATCAGTTCTGATAAAACAGTGGCTTAATTCCAGAGCAAAGGGGTGGTCTTGGGAACTTGGGTTTGGGCTATTTGACTTCATTCCTTCTCCATTACCCAGGTTAATGGAGATTGCACAACTTGACTACATGATTATTCTTTGACTAAGACTGACAAATCTAGGGGGGATCAGAACTGTTCACTTTTGCTGAAATAACAAGTGCCAAACAATAACAGATTGCATAAATTGGCATAGACATGAAATATTCTATAGTCATGAAAAAGAATTTTGCAAAAGAGTATTTATTGAAATAGAAAAATCTTTACAATGTGAAGCAGGCTACAAAACAGTATGCATAATATATCACTTTGTAAAGAAAAATGTACTTACATGCATGAAAAAAACTACCTGAAGGACATACATAAAAAGCACTTTTTCTTTGGACTGTGGAAAACGTTTCCTTTGCACTTTTTGTTGTTTTCTCAAAATTTCTGCAACAGGCTTGTATGAATTTTGTAAATAGAAAAAAGCACAAGGGATGCTTTAATGATAAAAGGGAAGAGGAAGGCAGCCAGAACCCTGAGGAATACCTACATGTCTGAAAGAGGAATAAGAGCCAACATTTTAGATTCTACTTTTTCAGACCCAATTTTCTCCCTTGCCAATTTCTTGCAGTTAGATCTGTTTTAGCTTCCTAGGTACCTATCAATATTATACTACTCTACTTAGCCTTATGCAGCTAAGTTAAAATAAGAAAGAAAACACAGAACATCTTGTAAAACAAAACATACCCCCAAATTGATTTGTGTGTGGCACTGGTGATTGAACCTGGGGCATTCTACTTCTGAGCTACACCCCCAGCCCTATTTATTTTCATTTTGAAACAGGGTCTCACTAAGTTGCCGAGGGCCTCACTAAGTAGCTGAGGCTGGCCGCGAACCTGTGACCCTCCTGTCTCAGCCTCCCAAGTACTGGGATTACAGGCCTGCTCCAACACACTTGTCTCTAAATTGATATTTCTTATTGTCTTAGTGGCCCCTGAACAAAAAGCTGGCCATAGACATAAAAGACTTTTTGACATCTTAAAGAGACCTTTAGTTTAATGTAGTGCTATGGTTTGAATGTGTCCCCTAAAACTTCATGTGTTAAAAAATCCCCAAATTTAGTGATGGTACTTGGGGGTGGGGCCTTTGGGAGGCAGGGTTACCAGAGGTCACCAGCAGGGTTCCCATGATAGGATGAGTGGCTTTATAAGAAGAGCAAGTGCCAGGCATGGTGGCGCATGCTTGTAATCCTAGTACTTGGGAGGCGGAGACAGGAGGATCCGGGTTTGCGCCCAGTCCCAGCTACTTAGTGAGGCCCTCGCAACTTGGTGAGACCCGGTACCACAAAAAAAAAAAAAAAAAAAAAAAAAAGAAGAGCAAGTGGCCTGAGCTCACATTCTTGCTCTCTCTGTGCCAGTTC
Organism: Glis glis; assembly: GCA_004027185.1. NCBI lineage: Eukaryota > Metazoa > Chordata > Mammalia > Rodentia > Gliridae > Glis > Glis glis. The sequence continues at coordinate 8,649 of PVJS01050983.1, read as the reverse complement.
ATGATGCAGCAAGAAGGCCCTTACTAGGTGCTGACACCTTGATACTGAATTTCCCACTACAAACTAAAATGATCACTCTCTGTTCCTTACACATTACCTGGTCTCAGGTACTCTTATAAAAGGGAAAAAATGATGGCCGGGCGTGGTGGCGCACACTTGTAATCCCAGTACTTGGGAGGTTGAGACCAGAGGATCCGGGTTCGCAACCAGCCTCAGCTACTTAGTGAGGCCTCTGCAACTTAGTGAGACCCAGTTTCAAAATAAAGTATAAAAAAATAGGGCCGGGGGTGTAGCTCGGAGGTAGAACGCCCCTGGGTTCAATCCCTGGTACCGCAAAAAAAAAAAAAGGGAAAAAATGGACTTATATAGTGTAAGTAAGAAATCGTTCTGGATAGAGTACTTCTGGAAATTGTAGCAATCCTTTCAGGCAAAAGTAGTACCATTTGTAAATGACTGCTACAGGGCACTAAATATTTCTGTAGGACTGAAAGAATCCATTCAATTCCCCCTGCAGGGTTTAGGAGTAACTTGCAGAATGGCTGAGCTAATCCATTTCACAATTCTGGCCACTCCTTGAAAAGCAGGGTTACCATATAAAGCATCTGACAGACAAGCCTTAATATATCATTTGTACTCACACACTACTAATAGCCATAATAAAATAGTGCTCACAAAAAAAAACCTTGACAAATTTTAAAAGAATTTAAATGCATTTGTGTGGGTTTATAAATACTAAAGTAGAAGAAACATTTGCTAAATCATTACCTCTGTTAGATAGCAGAGATTTGACAAACTAGAAGTGTTTTTTTTTTTGTCATGGAAATTTAAAAACTACAGTGAAAGTCTAAAGGTTTAATAATGTATTATGAAGGGATTTTATTTCTAGATGCCATCAACAACTCTTTTGGAGTACAGCTTATTTGAAGAAGCACCTGCATTGAAACAGACTCTCCACCTGGCCGAATTAATGACTGTGACAATTATGCAGGAATCAAGGTTACTTTTCAAGAACTGACTGTGGAGATTTCTTATACAATTGAACTTAACATGACGGTGGAGACTTAGGGCTTTTAAAATCTGGGCTCTGATGATCCTGAAGGAAACATCAAAGCATTCTCTGAAACCTAAAGGAACAAGGGAGGACTAGAAAACAAGCTTACCTCTGACCAAAAGTATTGTTACTGTGAAAAAGTGAACCACAAGCAAATATGAACTCCTACAGGGCAGGGAAATTTTGTGTTTAGTTCGCTGCTGCACTGCACTTAGAACAGTGTCTTCCACATGGCAGATATTCAGTATTTAATGAATGAATGAATGAATGGATCAGAGATGTTCCTGGTGTATGGTAGGAGTCAACTCAAATTCATTTCATATATCAATATTTAATAATCTCTCACCAAGAAGCTATTACTGAATGGCGAACAGGTTGCAAAGTTAACTGAACTATACTGTACACTGAAGAAAATTGTGGTTTTTACTCTTGATAACCTGCACGTCGGTTTTGAAACTGGTATTACTAATGAAAGAGTACGACATGATATATATGGACATAGTATTTCGTGCATTTTCATCTTCTTAGAGTCTTTCTACACACAGTAAGAAAGCGCAGGAGCTAACATACAGGTGCTGCTTCTTTCAGACCCTGGTGTGTCATTCGAGGCTCCTGTGCCAGTACCTGCCTGGCAGCGCCCACAGATGGAAGGCATTCATCATGTCAGGTGTTCCCACCTTGTCCATCCAGCGTCCCATGTAACTGCAGCGAGCTAGAGGAGTCAGTATCTAGTCTTCCACAGAAGGTATCTCACTCCCCAAGGAAAAAAAAAAAGGGAAGAGTTCATGCTTCAGAGGACGAAAGTATCCATGTTGCCTCAAGGTTTCACAGACTCCTTGACAATCTTTAGCTCCCAGGACACAAAGGCAAAGATAGCTTGAAAGCTGTGGAATCACAGGGGGGTTGTCATGTCAAATGAGACTGCAACCCCAAGTTCTAAAAGTGGTATTTGTTCACACCATGGATCAACTGCTTTGAAGGATCAAAATGCAGAGGCTAACTCAACACTTGAGAAGGTTTTCTTAATAATAAAGCACTAAATAATGTGAATAAGTTATACTTTTATTTTTTACAAGAGAAAATGATAAGTGGCAACTTGCCTTTGTAAAAGACATTAAAGAATACCAGAAAATAAGCTGTCCATCTCATAGAGACAGTAGCCTCAGAAAGACTATTATACAGCTTTTAAAGAAAGTCTTATTAAATAAATCAAAGAATAATATACTTTTAACTAAATCAACAAATCGAATCAAAATGACCACACACACACACACACACGCGCGCACACTCACACACATCATGTAGAACCCAAAAAGTTGTATGCATAGAAGGAAAAAGAAAAATCTGGAAGTCCACATACTGGGAGTTTTCTATTAAAATCAAGGCAGTTCAAATCCTAAAACAGAAAAAAGAAATACATTAAAACAGTATTTTAAAAGAATTCCATGAGGTTATTGCTGTGTTTTTCCTTTTCCTTTTCTTTTTGAGGGTGTTGGGATCAAACCCAGGGCCTCGCACACACTAGGCAAGTGTTCTACCACTGAGCTGTATCCCCGGCCTCATATATACATGTTAACACTTCCATTCCTCTTAGAGCAATTTTATACACTACAGAGCGATTACAAGAATGGCAGTGCAGACATCTGCCTTCTCAATGGCTCTTCAAGCTTCAAATTTCAAATCTGAGTCTGGAATTCCAATTAAACGTTGATATAATAGGCTACAGAGAATGGAATCACTTTTTAAATTGCATTTGCTTAATTTTTACACATTATGGTTTTAAAGTGATCTTTATACTTTTAAAAGAGACACAATTTACAGTATGAATGTTATGTGAAACTACATAACCTTTCCCATGAAGTAGGAGAAACAATTTCCAAAATGAAGCTGCCTAATACCGAATGATCCAGTTAGTGAGGGATGGGCTAGGGTGGGAGGTGAAGAACAACCATAATAGCATATTATAGAAGACCTAGATTCTAGTTTCAGTTCTGCACTACTTGTGTCTCAACTTCCTTAGGTCTTCTTCCTGGAAAGAACAGGCAGATGGATCTCTAGGCTGCGTTTCAACTTTAAAACTCAATGACTCTTATAGTTTATAAGAGAGGATTTGAAAAGCTTTTTGGACAATCAGTTGAATAAACATCTCAAGTTTTGCAGAGCTTTTGCACTGCTCAAACCCATGACAATAAGGTATATCCCATAATGTTACTGTGAGAAAAAAAATCTACCGAACAGGCAAAACTATATTTCATATCCTAATTATACACTACAACATAGAAAACAAATGTCTATTCCCTTCCTGGCCTCTAGAAGCAGTCTGTGATAAAGTCCACTGAGAACCTTAGTACTGTTATGGTGGCCAAGATGTCTACCCTGCCTTTCTTTCATCCTGTCTGTCTGAAAGGAGCTAGATAAGCTGGGCGTGGTGGCACATGCTTGTAATACAAGTATTTGGGAGGCTGAGACAGGAGTATCGCAGGTTCGAGACCAGCCTCAGCAACTTAGTGAGGCCCTCGGCAACTTAGTGAGACCCTATTTCAAAATAAAAGAATAAAATCGGCTGGTGGTATAGCTCGGAGGTAAACTGCCCCTGGGTTCCATCCCCAGTACCACCAAGAAATAAATAAAATTAAAATGAAAGCAGCTAGATAGTTAAAAATGAACTATTATTAAAAAGTACCCTGTACCCTACATGTTATATAAGACTTCCCCATTATAGAATGGAGATTCTACCAGGAATGATTCTACCAGGAAATGGTTTGCCTAACATTCTACCAAAATCCTTCTGAGAAACACCTTATATTATTGGACAATTGTTTAATAGAATAGATTAACGAAAGGTAACTAACTAAAAGAAAAACTTAGTCATAGTGGAGTTGTAGAGAACCAGAGAGATGAATCAGGAGGACTGATACTATCTCTCACTTCTGCAAGCGTAACACCTATTTAAAGCTTACTTAATCCAATTAAAAATTCCATGGGTAGGGCCAAAGTAGGTTAGAATAAGGGCTTACAGGTAGTTAAGGGTTTGAATTCTATCAACTTTTAGGTTTAGAGAAGAAGAAAAAGAGGTGAAAGAGCATACTGAGATTAAATATCATATTGACCCTCAGAGAAATGGAGAACAGAAAATATCTGCTATACTGAACTATCTACAGCATGTACTTTCATTGTGAGTATCCTCTTCCTTTGATGTTATTTTCTTGTGAACTTTGTTCTTTTGCCATATTCACTACCAAGAAAGAGTCTGAATTTGACAATGCAAGAGCAATAAAAATATCTTTTAAAGGACTCATTCAAGCATATGTAGACCTGGGTTTCCTGACAAGCAAGAGGATAGGTTTAAAACACTAGATGATCTCTTAAAATTTCCTATGGTTCTATTAATTCTCACCATTTTACATAAATAATATACTATAATTAAGATTAGATATACGTATCACTTACTGTTTCTCCTTTTAAATATTTATGGGTATAATTGTGTTTTTCTAAATGTTTCATTAGTAATACTGAGTCTTGTAAGTCTGGTTCCATAATAATCTATAATGTAACTACTTCCATCTGAAGGTCCAACAATCTAAAAGAGATAAAATTTCAAAATTACTCATTTTACAAAAGGCATTTCACAAACTTTGAGTTTACGTTTCTCAGTAGTTAATAAAATTTCAGTAGCCACAAAATTCTAACTCTAAGTTAAGCAAAATCACAGTAACAGTGGCTCGTGCAGCTGGAAAGGAGCCTGGGGAAGCTCACAGGCTCAAGAGAAGAGCTGCAAGAACCAAGGCCGCAAGGACTGAACCGTGTGCTCCACAGAGCCCTTGGGCTGGCCTCCCTGCCTCCTTGCTTTGCTCTGCTTGTCTTCATTCTGCAGACGGTGCTCTCGAGTGATCGCGAGAAGCTCTAGATTCATGTACTCCCACCTCAGTGGCTCCCAAACGGAAAGTAAAATTTTCTTCCCCAGTGTTTATATACCAATTCCAAGGAAAGACTCATTGATCTGCTTGGTTTTTAATGCCTACTGCTAGACAAGTTACTGTATCCAAGGAAATACAATTGAGATGGTTAACCAGACCAGGCCCCCTGTGGGAGATGATGTAGTGTGACTGACAGCCTTGCCAGCACTACCTGGAATGGAAAAGGAAGAGACAGAAAAAACAATACATGTTCACCACAATCATCTTGTGCACTTAATCATATTTGTTACAATACAGTTAACATTAAGGTAGCAATCTTCAAACTGTAGCCTTAAGGGTGACTAAAGATTCACCAAAATATATGTGGACTCAGAGTTTAAAGGTGTCAAATTTGAGCTACTTGATTCCCATGCTCTGTAAACAGATCTACCTGACGCCACACTGCAGCGGAAGCGTTCGGCTCCCTTCCCATGTCCCCTTGCTGTGGTCCTCTCTCCAGCTCGGTCACAGTACAGCATACCTGCCATCAAAGCGCACTGGAGTCTCCTGATGTAAAACCCCTCAAAGGCCAAACCAAGGGGAAACTCAAAATACTGGACTTAGAAACATCCCCTTTAATCAAAGGTCCAAAATATGTTCTTCTACCTCATATTCAAAAGATGAATTTCCACAAGCACTTTACTTTTATTCTTGAAAATAATTTGCCAAATTTGTAACATGTTAATACTTTTTTGATCAACTTTGTTTCAATAACTTAATCCAGAAATTACAGAAAATTTTTAAATAATTTAATTTTAACAAAAAGATGATTAATTGATTTTCAAGCATAAAAATATATTATATTAGGTAAAATTCTGTGGGAGGAGAAGAGAAATCAAAACTCCAGGAGAAAAAAAAGCAGTATAAAAATTATAATAGTGCCGGGCATGGTGGCGCACGCTTGTAATCCCAGTACTTTGGGAGGTGGAGACCGGAGGATCTGGGTTCGTGGCCAGTCTCAGCTAGCTCTCTCTCTCTCACTCTCTCTCTCTCCACCCCCCCGTCTCTCTCTCTCTCTCTCTACTTAGTGAGGCCCTCCACGACTTCGTGAGACCCGGTTTCAAAATAAAGTATAAAAAATAGGGCCAGGGGTGTAGCGCGGAGATAGAACGCCCCTGGGTTCAATCCCCGGTACTGAAAAAAAAAATTATAATAGTTTGTGAAGGGTTCACTCATATCTTTTTTAAGTGGATGATATTTAAAATCCTATGGCATTTACAGTCTGTTGGATACATTTAAAAATTGATGTAACAGTTTTATTTAAATATGTCAATATTTGAAATTACATCTTTTGCAACTATTTAAACTTATGATGGAAAACTTAAATGTCAATTTAAAAATATGCAGAGGGTACAGACTTAAAAAAAATTCTTCTAGGGGTTATACAACTAGAGTCTAAAGAAAACTGCTATAGAGCATTCCTCATTTAAAAAGTGATTTTGGTCTTAAAAACCATTCAACAAAAGCCAAGCGATGTGGAATGCACCTGCAGTCTCAGCTACTCAGGAGGCTGAGGCAGGAGGGTCCCTCAAGTCCAGGAGTTAGAGGCCAGCCTGAGCAACAAAGCAAAAACTCACCTCAAAGACAAAACAGCAACTATTCTACAAATATTTAATCCCTACAATATTCCAGGTACCATGCTAGACGTTATTCATATAACAGTGAATAAGAAACGTAAGATACCATCTCTGCCAACAGGATAGTTTATTCTAGTGCACTATGTATATCAATATTCAGCAAACAATACATCTATGTGCCAGATATTATGTCAGGTGCGATTATGCACATTGACTTGTTTTCTAAAGACTGACTTAACTTGATATTTATGAATGTTATTTATGAATTTAAGCAAAATTTTAAACATTTGTGACATTTTTAGTGGCTAAGGTCACAGAGGATGCTACTATGAGCATTAAAACCAAGAAAAGCCGGGCATGGTGGTGCAAGCTTGTAATCCCAGTACTTGGGAGGCTGAGACAGGAGGATCCGGGTTTGCGGCCAGCCTCAGCTACTTAGTGAGGCCCTCCGCAACTTAGTGAGACCCTGTTTCAAAATAAAGAGTAAAAATAGGGCTGGGGGTGTAGCTCAGAGGGACAATGCCCCTGGGTTCAATCCTCAGTACCACACACACACAAAAAAAAAGCCAAGAAAAAGAAGACTAAGTAATTAGAAGATACAATAAATTTTAAGGCTACATTGGGGAAACAAAAATAAAGAGAGAGAGAGAGAGAAGCCCAACTAGCAGAAATAGGCCAAATAACATGGTAAAAAATTCCCTAGTTTATGTGAACAGACTGAAATTGAGCCTTTTGTCCTATTATCTTTCTCTTTTCTTTTTATACTAGGGATTAAACCCAGGGACATTCTACTGCTGGGTTATACCCCAGCCCTTTTTATTTTTTGTTTTGAAACACAATCTCCCTTGGTTGCTGAGAGTCTTGCTAAGTTGCTGAAGCTGGCCTTAAACCTGCGATCCACCTGTCTCACCCTCCCAAATACTGGGAATACAGGTATGTGCCAAGGATTTATTATCTTTTTTTCCTGATAACATGTCTCCTGACAACTTTGTTTACTTGTGTTGGGGAAAAGTATCCAAAAGTTGAAAATAAGGTAAATAAGCCAGGCATGGTGGTGCATACCTGTAATCCCAGTACTTGGGAGGCTGAGACAGGAGGATTGCAGGTTCAAGGACGGCCTCTGCAAGAAGTGAGACTCTCATCAACCTAGCAAGACCCTGTTTCAAAATAAATAAAATAGGGCTGGGGGGTTGTAGCTTGGAGTTAGAATGCCCATGGGTTCAATCCCCAGTACCACACCAAAATAAAGGTAAATAAATGATTGGGTGACCTTTTGTGCATTTCTTTTTTTTTTTTTTTTTTTGCGGTACCGGGGATTGAACGCAGGGGCATTCTACCTCCACGCTACACCCCCGGCCCTATTTTTTATACTTTATTTTTGAAACCGGGTCTCATGAGGTTGCGGAGGGCCTCAACTAAGGAGAGAGGAGAGAGGAGAGAGAGGAGAGAGAGAGAGAGAGAGAGCTGAGGCTGGCCGCGAACCCATATCCTCCGGTCTCCGCCTCCCAAAGTACTGGGATTACAAGCGTGCGCCAACACGCCCGGCCCCTTTTGTGCATTTCTAATAAGCCCACTTGAAGTTCATTTGATTCTTTCAGGAAATAGAACTACTTAACTAAAAACTGACTAAAGCCCACATGTTGCATAATCTTATCAAATTGGCAGTTTGCTAGTAGAAACACAAGGTATTGCCCCTACCACCACCTCCCACCCCAAACTTGTAGGGAAAATACCTCTAAAAATTAGTTTTATTGCCTGGTTATACATAATCCACTTTGCATCTAATTTAATAATCTTATCACAGTATTTCTTTCCCCTCAAACTATTTACGCTGATTCTTCAACAGCTAGTTCTGACATGGGAATTCCACTTCTCTTTTCAGGTTCAATCTTGGAATGTAATGGAATTCTGGCCAATCATCTTGTCAGTTTATCCAGGGATTCTTTACTCTTAACATGTGTGTGAGAGGAAACAGGAAACAGGACTTTTTCTGTCTCGGAAAGTGACTACATAAGGAAGTGATGATAATCAAGCCATCTGAAGGTGCCAAAGTGAAAGGAGAAGA
>PVJS01050982.1:0-14129 GCA_004027185.1 Glis glis | reverse complement strand
GAGAGAGAGAGAGAGAGAGAGAGAGAGAGAGAGAGAGAGAGAGAGAGAGGGAGTAGTAAGAACTATCATTTCCTACAATAGATAATATTTGTCTTTAAAGAAGAAATGTTTAATTTAGGTAGTTTGGTCCCTTGAAAATACATGTAAAAATTTGTGATTGCATATATATGCATTTTTTTGAGGATAAGGAGAGAGAGCTTTTATCACATTCCCAAAGGTATGTGCAACCCAAATAAAGGTAACAACTCATTGTTTAAAAAAAAAAAAATATATATATATTTATATATATCTTTCTCTCTCTCTCTCTTTCTCTCTCTCAGAGGACTGGAAGTTTGAGGCCAGTCCATGGTAATTTAGTAAGACTGTTTCAAAACAAAAAATAGAATAGGACAGGACTGGGGGGTACAGCTCAGAGGTAGGATGCCTCTGGGTTCAATTTTCCGTAACACACGCACGCAGGCATGTACACACACACAAATTTGGTAATGTCATTCACATCCCCATAAAGTTCTAATATACTAAAAATCTTGTGGCTCTGACAAAATGGTTTTCTTGTTACCACACTTACGGACAACTGTCCTATAACATACTAAGTAAATTTATCATAACTTAAATGCTTCTCAAACCCAAGTGAAATATTAAAACACAAACGAAAGAAAACAAATTTAGGATTAACACTGTAATTTTAAACAAAACAAACAAAACAACCCCCAAGCCTTACCTTCTGAAGTTCTCCTACAATGACAGTAAACTGATGTTCACAAAGAAGTTTCCATAAAGCCAGAGCCTGGTATGATTTTCGAACCAGCTGCTGAATTGCCTGAAGTGAGACCTTTTCACTCAGCTGAGCCTCTAATGACAAAATACAACCAATGAAGTTTCATAAAATGACAAAGGTTGAGCTGTTTTCTTTATTTCATATAAAAACTACAGTTAAGGTTGAAATTCTCATTATTCTCCTCCCTGCCCTTATCAAAGGCAACCATGATCATCAGCTATACTTCTTTTTATCTTTTTGCCATACATATGTGCATCTGAGTGCATACATATACATAAAAAAGATTGCTATTGATACCATTACATTTTCCCACCCAGTTATATGTTTACAGGCTATCTACACTGATAAATATATATAAGTCGACTATATTTATTTTTACCACTATTTTATTTTACCACAATTTGGCCCATTTTCCACTTGAAGGACATTTAGACTGTTTCTAGTGTTTTGCTACTAAAACAATACCCTTAAAGTTCTCCTAGAAAGCACAGTCAAGTTTCTTCATGACTGAGTGCTCAACCTTGGATTAATACACATTGGTGTGTCATGAAATCAATGCAATCAGTCATGAAAACTTTCCCTCCACCCCTTAAATAAGAAGTTAGAACAAAATAAATAAGAAAAGAAATATAGAAACTTTGTTTCATTATGTATGTATGTATGTATGTATGTATGTATGACTTTAAACTTCTGAGTTGGGCTTAGGTTTCAGCTCAGAGGTAGAGTGTTCATGTAGCATGCATGAGGTCCTGGATTTGATCCCCAGTACCACAAAGAAAAAAAAAAACAAAAATCCATAAACATCTATGACATAATGTAAAGTGTGTATCTTACTGTGTGGGAAAAAAGTTTGATTAAAACTTTAACGCAAGCCAGGTGTGGTGGCTCATGCCTGTAATCCCAGTACTTGGGAGGCTGAGACAGGAGGATCGCAGGTCAGCCTCAGCAAATAGTGAAACTCTTATCAACCTAGTGAGACCCTGTTTCAAAATAAAAATAAAAATAGGGCTGGAGGTATATTTTGGAGTTTAATCCCCCTGGGTTTAATCCCCAGTACCACAAAACAAAAAAACCAAATTACAAGTGTGTACCACCACACCCGGCTAACTATTGGTTTTAAGAGTGTATGTGCAGCATACCTGTAATTCCAGTACTTGGGAGGCCAAGACAGGAGGATCACAGGTTCAATGTCAATCTCAGCAACTTAGTGAGACCCTGTTTCAAAATTAAAAATTAAAAAGGGGAGGAGCCAGGGGGTTTAGCTTGGAGATAGAATGCCTCTGGGTTCAATCCCCAGGACCAAGGGGAAAACAACAACAACAACAAAACTAGAACCTTCAGTGCACTGCTAGTGGGATTGAAAAATGGTATAGCTTGGTATGGAGCGCAGTATGGAAGTTCTTCAATAAATTAAAAATAAGCCGGTATAATGGTACTGAAGAGGAAAGATTGCTTGAAACAAACAAACAAAAAATTAAAAATAGAATGACCATATGATCCAACAATTCTACTTTTGTATATATACAAAATAAACTAAAAGGTAGGGATTTGAATTTGTCTTTGTACCCATGTTCATAGCAGCATTATTCACACAGTCAAAAGGTGGAAATACCTAGTGCCCACTGATGATGAATGGATAAACAAAATGTGGCATATAAATACAATAGATTATTATTCAGCCTTAAAATGGAAGGAAATTTGGACACATGCTACAACATGGATGAAAACTGAAGATGGAATAAGCTAGTAAGAAAATGAAAAATACTGTACTATTCCACTTAAAAAATTCTGCATATGGATTTTGATGTTGGCTGTATAACAATGTGAATATAATGAAAGCCACTGTACTGTGCACTGAAAAATAGTTAAAATGGGCTGGGCGCAATGGCACACACCTATAATCTCAGATACTCAGGAGGCTGAGGCAGGAGGATCCCAAGTATGGGGCAACCCTGGGCAACTCAGTGAAACCCTATCTTAAACAACAACGATGATAACAAAACAAAAGAGCTAGGGATATAGCTCACTGAGAGTGCTTCACTAGGATGTGTGAGGCCCTGTGTTCAATTCCTAGTACTGCAAGTACATAAAACTTTAAGATTTATGGTATATGTTACTACAATAAGAAAAATCATGAAGAAAAAGTGTGTATCATGTTTTCTGGTGGTGGAAGAGAAAATAATTTATGGGCAAAAAGAGGTATGAATATAAACAGTTTCCAAGCCGGGCATGGTGGCGCACGCTTGTAATCCCAGTACTTGGGAGGTTGAGACAGAATCGGAGGTTTGCGGCCAGCCTCAGCTACTTCGTGAGGCCCTCCACAACTTAGTGAGACCCTGTTTCAAAATAAAGAATAAAAAAATAGGGCTGGGGGTATAGCTTGGAGGTATAATGCCCCTGGGTTCAATCCTCAGTACCGTCAAAAAAAAAAAAGAAAAGAAACAATTTCCAGTTTGTCCCCCTTTTCCCAATAATATTGATGATACTTTAATAAAAAACATTAGTGTTATGACAAACTAAATCTTACTAAGAGAAGTCCATTGCTTTCTATTCAAGTTATGAAAATCTTTTGTTTTGAGATCCTGTCTCTCTTCTTGCCCAGGTTGGCCTCAGTATATGTAACTGATCAGAAGAAATAATTTACCATGAAACTTCCTTTGCAGGTCCTGTTGCATTTGCTGAGTATTTCCGTTTTCAGGACGCATGAATCCTATCAGTCTCTGCTGCACTTTGGCAGTAGTGCTGAAACAGAAATTAAAGAATGTGTGTGTGTGGGTATGTCCGTTATTGAGATGTAACTCAGATACCATACAACTAGACCATTTAAAGTGTACAATTAAACTTTTTCTTTTTTGTGGTTCGCGGCTAGCCTCAGGTACTTAGTGAGGCCCTCTGCAACTTAGTGAGACCCCGTTTCAAAATAAAGAATAAAAAATAAGGCTGGGGGTGGAGCTCGGAGGTAGAATGCTCCTGGGTTCAATCCCCAGTACTGCAAAAAAAAATATATATATACCTAAGGACATCATAGTATGATTTCTGATTTTAATAAAGTAATAATAAAGAAAAAAAAAGTAGCCAGATGTGGTTGTGCACACCTGTAATCCCAGTACTTGGGAAGCTGAGACAGGAGGATTGCAGGTTCAAGGCCAGTCTCAGCTACTTAGCGAGACCCTGCTTCAAAATAAAAACGGCTGGGGGTATAGTTGGGAGATAGAATGCTTCTGGGTTCAATCCCCCAGTACCACACACACAAAATAAAATTTAAAAAGGGGGCTGAGGATGTAGCTCAGGGGTAAAGCACCTACCTAATACCATCCCCAGTACCACAAAAAAGGGGGAGAAATAAGCACAAAAAATTTCAGAGTAAACACAAGTCATTTACAGAGGAAAGAGATTCAGATAAGTATTGTACTTTTCATCTGCAACATTTGACTTTGAGAAGAAAATGTTAAAAATATATGTGAGGATCTGGGAGAAACAGTGTATGATCTTAAAATTCCATATTCCTCAGGCAATAAAAAGGAATAAAGTATTGATATGTGCTAGAACATAAACCTCAAAAAACATGGTAAGAAGTCAGGTTCAAAGATGGCATAGTGTATGTTTCCATATGAAATGTCAAGAATAGGAAAATCTATATAGACAGAGTAGATTAGTAATGTCTGGGGCTGGAGAGTAGAGCAGGGAGTGACTGTAAACAGACAACAGGTATGTCTTCTGGGTGATAGAAATGTTCTGAAAATCGTAGCGATGGTTAGACAATTCTATACATTTATGAGAAGTCACTGAACATTTAAAATGAGTGAATTTTTTGTTACGTAAACTAGATCTCAAAAAACTTCCAAATATTACTCATATTGAATGAAACTAATGTTGCAGGCATGCTAGGGCTAGTGGAAATTAGGACATGCATTAATATAATTCTATTATTACCAATAAGAAAAAAATATATGATTACCTTTGTAAAATGCAGAAAAGAGATTTAACAAACCACTAAGTTAAAAATGCTTAATAGCCAGGCGTGGTGGCGCACGCTTGTAATCCCAGTACTTTGGGAGGCGGAGACCGGAGGATCCGGGTTCGCAGCCAGCCTCAGCTCTCTCTCTCTCTCTCTCTCTCTCCCTGTCTCTCTCTCTCTCGCTCTCTACTTAGTGAGGCCCCCCGCAACTTCGTGAGACCCAGTTTCAAAATAAAGTATAAAAAATAGGGCCAGGGGTGTAGCGCGGAGGTAGAATGCCTCTGGGTTCAATACCCGGTACCGCAAAAAAAAAAAAAAAAAAAAAAAGCTTAATAAAATAGCTGGGTGCGGTCATGCATGGCTGTTACCCCAATACTTAGGAGTTTGAGATAGGAGGATTGCTGGTTGGAGGCCAGTGTGCAATAACAGTGAGAGCCTCTTTCAAAATAAAAAATAAAAAGGGCTGGGGGTACAGCTCAGAGGTAGAATTCCCATGGGGTTCAATCCCAAGTACCACAAAAAAACCCAACCAGCCGGGTGCAGTGGTGCATGCCTGTAATTCCACTACTTGGGAGGCTGAGACAGCAGGATTGCAGGTTTGAGGATAGTTTCAGCAAGTAGTGAGACTCTCATCAATTTAGCGAGATCCTGTTTCAAAAATGAAATAAAATAAAATAATACAGGGTTGGGGGTGTAGCTTGGAGGTAGAATGTCCCTGGGCTCAATACACAGTACCAAGAAAAAAACAAAAGAACAAAAATGCACAACCAAATAGAAATAGATTGATAGATTCTTTTTTTTTTTTTTGCAGTACTGGGGATTGAACCCAGGGGCATTCTACCTCTGGGCTATACCCCAAGCCCCATTTTTTATTCTTTATTTTGAAACTGGGTCTCACTAAGTAGCTGAGGCTGGCCCCGAATCCGGATCCTCCGGTCTCAACCTCCCAAGATTACAAGTGTGCACCACCACGCCCAGCTGGATAGATACATTCTTAACATAATACTAAGGGAAAGAAACCAGACAGAAAAGGTCATATTGAGCCAGGAATGGTGGCACACGCTTGTAATCCCAGTACTTGGGGGGCTGAGACAGGAGGATTGCAGGTTGAAAGCCAGCCTCAGCAACTTAGTGAGGCTCTCAGCAACTGCGTGAGACCCTGTTTCCAAATAAAATATAAAATAGGTCTGGGCATGTAGCCCGGAGGTAGAATGCCCCCAGGTTCCATCCCCAGGAACTAACACACACACAAACACACACACACACACACACACACACACACACACACACATACGTCATAATTTATTTTTCCATGTACCAGTATCCAGAATAGGCAGGTCCACTGTGAATGAAAGTAGATTAGTGGTTCCCAAGGACTGGGAGAGATGAGGAGTGACTGCTAATGGGCACAGAGTTTCTTTTTGGCATGATGAAAATATTCTGGAATTAAGCCGGGTGTGGTGGCACAGGCCTGTAATCCCAGGACTTGGGAGGCTAAGACAAGAGGATCATAGGTTCAAGGACAGCCTCAGCAATATAACGAGACTCTCTGTAACCTAGTGAGACCCTGTCTCAAAACAAAACATAAAAAGGTCTGGGGGTGTAGCTCTGAGTTCAATCCCCAGTACCACAAAAACGAAAAAAAAAAAAAAATCTGGAATTAGATAGTGGTGATGGTTGCATAACCTGTGAACACACTAAAAACTACTGAACCGTGTACACTTGAAAAGTCAGACTCTTATGGCATGTGAATTTTAGCTCAATGGAAAATAAAATGAAAAGAATAAAGTGAATAAACAAATCAACCCTATTTATTCTTACTTTGGATTTCCTAATGGTCCGCCTGCAAATTGGGAATTTCTGTCTAGAAATTCCTGCAGACCTTTCAGTTCTTGTAGCACTGACTCCAGCAGTTGGCAGGGAACACTACTTTCAATCTGCAAGGATGGAAGAGTTTTCAAAAGTTAAAAACACTGAAAAAGTGTATAGGTAAAAACCACGTAGTCAGTACAACTATAATTCAATATATATACAATTTAAATTTTGAGGTGCCCTACTTCATAAACAGCACAGTTCTTTCTTAAATTACATTTTGTTGGAGAAAAGGGCAATGAAGGACACCAATATCTCTCCCCTTTTGCTATGGTAAGACTGATACAATTTACATAAAGTAAAAACACAAATATTAAGTGAATATCTTGATTACTCTTTACATTTTTATGGTCATCACTCATACCATAGTATAGAATATTTCCAACACCCGAGAAAGTTTTCTTATTTCCTTTTCTAAGGGTTAGTCATCCTACCTCCAAGGTATTCACTTTTAATTTTATCACTACAGATTTAGATTTCTGTTCTTAGAAAAATATATTTGTTTGTTTGCTTGTTAATTTGCGTTACTGGGGATTGAACCCAGGGGCATTCTAACTCCAAGCTACACCCCCAGTCCTATTTTTTATTCTTTATTTTGAAACAGGGTTTCACTAAGTTGTGGAGGGCCTCACTAAGTAGGTGAGGTTGGCTGCGAACATGTGATCCTCCTGTCTCGGCCTCCCAAGTACTGGGATTACAAGCATGCGCCACCATGCCTGGCTGTATTCATGTTTTTAAACTTCATATACTGTGTTAGATAAATGTATTTTCTTAGAAATGTGAACTTTTAAAAAGATTATCACAAAAAGACATTTTGTATGTTGCCATTTTAAAAAGAAACAGCTTAAAATATATTGTATTCATATTTCAGGTATTTCAAGGAAAATTTCCTACCTGAATCTATGATAATACAAAATCTTAAAGCAGTCTGGGAAACATTTCAATGCATGGAAATTAGTTCTGGGTCTCTGGAGGTATTGCGCATATAAGTCAAAGTATTAAATAGTAAGTTCTCAGCCGGGCGTGGTGGCGCATGCTTGTAATGCCAGTACTTGGGAGGCTGAGACCATCGTGGCCAGCCTCAGCTACTTAGTGAGGCCCTCCGCAACTTCATGAGACCCAGTTTCAAAATAAAGTATTAAAAAATAGGGTTGGGGGTGTAGCTTGGAGGTAGAACGCCCCTGGGTTCAATCCCCAGTACCACCAAAAAAAATAGTAAGTTCTGAGTGATAGTATTAGCACTGACTCTCCCTCACAACAACCTTATGAGGGAGACATGTTATTCTTCTCATTTTATAGTGAGGTATCAGGCTCTGAAACGTTAAATTACTCATGATCAGGCAATTAATAAATGACAGAGCTGAGACTTAAACCAGTGGATAAGCTGGGCATGGTGGTATACACCTGCAATCCTAGTACTTGGGAAGCTGAGAATTGCAGGTTTAAGGCCAGTCTCAGCAACTTAGCAAGATCCTCAGCAATTTAGTGAGACTCTGTTTCAAAATAAAAAATAAAATAGGGCTGAAGGTATAGCTCAGAGGCAAAATGCCTCTGGGTTCAAACCCCCAGTAACAACTTTCTCCGAAGAAAACCAGCATGTGGACAGTTTATTGGACAAGAACACAAACATCTACATAAAAGAATCATTGCATCTTATTTACAATATGAAGAAATGTGAAGTACTCTTAACCATTCATTAATACACCCACTGGTTGCACAGCATCAATGGGTAATGTCATACACACTTACAGCGGTGATCTCTCTGTTGCCACTCTTGAAGACCCTCTCCACAACTAAGCTAGCGTCCCAAATGTTTCTGGAACAAAAAATGTTTCAATGACTGTGCTGTAAATGAACAAAACAATTATAATACATAGCAAATTTCTCTAGGAATGTAATGGCTTTTTCAGTTTTTAAAACAGTAATAGTTTCATTTAACATTAAGTTATCTAGAAAAACGGAAAACAAGAAAATTTTCAAACCTAATATACCTAAGTTATTTCAGATAAAGAAGTTTCTGCACTGTTTCACATTGTTAAGCAATGGATACGAATGACAGCATACAATTTAAATCTAATAAAAATATACTAGGTGTGATAGCTAATTAGATAATGGTAGACTGATTGCAAAAATAACTGCGATTCTTTTCCCCTCCCTATACCTATTACCTTTACAGTATGATTTTGATACCTCTCCTCTAAAGTCCTGGAGTCTACTTCCCACCTTCTGAATCTGGGTTTGCCTTGAGTCTTCCCTCTGGCCAAGGGGATGAGGCAGAAAAGTGAGCAGGCCAGTTCTGAGCCTCGGCATCAAGAGGCTTCACAAGTGTCTACTGTTTCTCAAACAAGCCCGCCACTAGCAAGTGAGTAACCCTTGGCTGGCCTCCTGGAGGATGAGAGGCCATGTGAGGAAGAATGCCCTGACTCAGCTGAGGACATTCTGCACCAGGCCACAAACACGCCCCCAGACATGTTAGAATCTAGCTAGGACAAAGCATATGCACGAGTGAGCTGAACGAGACCAAAACTGCCCAGCTGACATCTAGACATACGTCACTGAGATGTGGAGTAGTTTGTAATGCTGTGCTGTTAATATGTATGTGGGTATATTCTGATACTATACAGACACACAGAAATAAAATACAGCAATGGCTATAGATAATGAAAAGGCTGAATGACAAAAAGCAATTTTATCAATAGGCAAATAAGCTAAAAGTAAAATTTAATAGGAATAAATAATGTTCAAAACTTAGTTTAAAATATTTCCCTACTCAAGGAGAACAAAATGCCCAGTGACTCAGGCGGCCAAAAAAGGAGGATCACAAGATGGAGGTCAGCCTTGGCACCCTAGTAAGACCCTGTCTTAAAATACAAAAGGTTGGGGATGTAGCTCAGTGTTAAAGTGCCCCTGCCTGCGTTCAAGGTTCAATCTCTAGTACTGCAAAAATGAAAAGAAAATAATAAAGGCCAAAGAGTTAAGTATTCCATGAAAAACTCACCCCATGATCCGAGAAAAGTAAATGCAAATTCCATTGTGTTTTCCCGAGTACACAATCTCTGGTCCAGTCACACAACTCACACTCGTGGCCTGAGCTGCTGGGTTTCCCACAGCACACATTGGAGTTGACATGGCGGGAGGCTGCATACCTTATACATACATAAAAACAAGTCTCTTAACAATATAAACGTACAAATCGGAATTCTCAATAACCCAAGTTTGTTGTATCTGGACACAAAGACAGTAGGATTTACAAAAATAATGAAATAAACTGAGATTTAATTTGGTTTTGCTTGGTAAAAAGAGTGACTTAAACTTGGATAGGTTTGCCCAGTTAAGTTTTTCAATGGCTGGCAATGCAGAATGACAAGGAAAGACAACTTGCAGTCACTGCTCCTAACACTGGAAGCGAAATAAAACAAATGATATCAATTTCAAGGCCCAATTAAATCTGGAAACCCAAATAAAGGGATTTCCAGGCACACATTGAGGGAGTTCCTAAATAAAGGCATTCATGGCCAAATGCCAATACTTGCTTGGATGTCACGTAATTCAATTGACATCTATTAAATAACATTTTCCCCCCAAGAAAATAGGCCAAGTTAATGCTTTTCACACTAAACATTAAGGATAATAACTCATGTTAGCTATTCAAAAAAATAGTTAGCAGTGTTCTAAAACAAAGAAAAGAGGTACCTACCTTGAGATGGTGTTCCCAAAAAGGATGGGTTTGGATAGGGACTACCACTAGGAAGAGGAGAACCTATAAAGGGAAAGAAGTATATAAAGATTTATTTTACTTATTTATTTTTTTATTGGTGCATTATAATCATTGAGCATGATGAAGCTCAGACTGACAGAGGCATACATGCTCAGCACTTGGTGAGCCTTCCCCTGGCTCCCACCTGGCTCCCTTACTCTGCCCAAATATAAAGATTTATAAAATAATCTCTCAATCTTTTGAATCTGATCAAAATTAGACACAGAAGCTGTTAACAAGCATGTAGAGGAATAGCACCACCTATATTAAAGAACTGGGGACTCATCTCATTTTCCAGTAGCTTCCTAACAACCCAACTTTGGGAAATACTGACACAAGAGTTTCTTCTGATTGAATCATTCACTCTTTTCCTTTTGAACACTAAATGAGTTCTGTAAATACTATTGGTTACATCTTATTTTGTTTCCTAGAATAAACTAAGGATTCAGTATTAACATAACATCATTTTAAGAGCCACGATCAGCAATAATACAGTAGAAAAAATAAAACAATCAAAAACTTCATTGATTAAAATATGTTATAAAGTTTCTAAAATTCAAACTATTAGAAAGCTTCACTTTAATGTTTCATACTCACTAGAATAGACAGGAGACCCCAAGATGGGACCAACATTACTCGGAGTAGGGAGAGTAGCTGGAAATCTCATCTGTGCTTCACCGCCATACCTATTTGTATGACAACAGAGGTTGAGTTTGTTCAGTAAAACTATCCATCTTAAAAGCTGGAATTGTTCCTTGTCCTGCTTAGTTTCCAAATAAATGCTTTAAACATTGGAGACTTTAATGTATAGTGCTGACAGTGAAATATATGCCTATGATACATAATACTTATTCAGTAAATGTTGACTTGAAACTATTACCAGGAAGAATTTTAAGGGACTCTGGTAATTTTAAAAAGAACCAGCAAGCTGGGCATGGTAGCACATGCCTGTAATCCCACTATTTGGGAAGCTGAGACAGGAGGACTGCAGGTTTGAGGCCAGTCTCAGTAATTTAGTGATACCGTTTCAAAATAAAAATTAAAACAGGGCTGGGGGACTGGGTGTCGTGATGCACACTTGCAATACCAGTACTTGGGAGGCTGAGAAAGGAGGATCACAGGTTTGAGACCAACCTCAGCAACTTAGTGAGACTCTTATCGAGATCCTGTTTCAAAATCAAAAACTTGGCCTAGGGGTGTAGCTCTAGGGCAGAATGCCCCTGTGTTCAATTCTCAGAGTACACCCCTGCCCAAAAAGAATCTGTAAGGCATAGAATTTATAGTGAGGAAATGGCACTGTAATTTTCATAATAGATTATGGTTAGGCCAGACAAAAAAAAAAATTTTTCTTTTTGCGGTACCGGGGATTGAACGCAGGGTTGTTCTACCTCCATGCTACGCCCCCGGCCCTATTTTTTTTTTATCCTTTATTTTGAAACCGGGTCTCACGAAGTTGCGGAGGGCCTCGCTAAAGAGAGAGGGAGAGAGAGAGAGAGAGAGAAAGAGACAGAGAGAGAGAGACAGGGAGAGAGCTGAGGCTGGCCGCGAACCCAGATCCTCTGGTCTCCGCCTCCCAAAGTACTGGGATTACAAGCATGCGCCACCACGCCCGGCTCAGACAAAAAATTTTAAACAACATCACATTTCAAATTCTTAGCTAAATATTAAGAACAAAACGAAACAAAAAACACAACTCCTTAAGAGTTGAAGGTTGGAAGTATAGCTCAGTAGTACATCACTTGTTTAGAGTGCATGAAGGCCTGGGTTCAATCCCTACTACTGCAAAAGTTAATAATAATAATAATAATAATAATAATAATAATGATAAAAAATAAGCCAGGTGTGGTAGTGCATGCCTGTAATCCCAGGACTTGGGAGGCTGAGACAGGAGGATCGCAGGTATGCAGCCAGCCTTAGCAACTTAGTGAGGCCCCCCGCAACTTGAGACCCTGTTTCAAAATAAAAAAATAAAAAGGGGGTGTAGCTCAGAGATGCCCATATTCAACCCCAAACTACTGGGGAAAAAAATTTCTTTGCTACCAAGTTTTTTAAATATGATTCAGAATCCCTCAGCACCAATGGTATACATACAACAAAAATGGTAGTGTTTGAGGAAGCAAAAAAGATAAATAAGACAGTAACTGAGATAGAAAGAAGTATCAGAAGAATGCCAGGCACAGTGGTGCATTCCTGTAATCCCAATACTTGGGAGGCTGAGGCAGGAGGATCGCAGGTTTGTGGGCAGCACACATGGTAACTTAGTGAAACCCTGTTCCAAAATAAAAAATAAAAGGAGCTAGGGGTGTAGCTCAGGGGTAGAATGGGTTCAATCCTCAGCACCACACACACACACACACACACACACACACACACACACACACACACACACAAAGGTGTAAAAATAAGACCAGAAAGAAAGTTAGAGACCAAAGTTCAGAGAAAGAGTAAGAATGCATAAATAACGCTAATCTAGCTATTTCATCAGCATTGTAATCTATCCAAATATTACCCCTATGCAAATTAATTTCAATGACTTTCGTATGTAGTCATTTAACTATTTGGTAAGACTTTAAACTATCACATTGACACAGCAACTATTTAAAAAGTAGCCCAGTACAAAAAAACCTGACATATACCTGAAGAAAGCCCGAGTAGCCCAAGCAGATACTTCTCGATCACAGGCAGCAGTGGAGCACGCAAGGATAAGGCAAGTTGCACAAGCCTGGTCTTCCTGTTAAAAAAAAAGTCCTCCCTATATTAAACATAAACATTTTAAACATAAACAGTTTTGTTTACTGTATTATCTAGCATCTAAATCTGCCTAGCACAAAGCACATGCTCAATATAAGTAATAGTTGAATGAAACCAATTGGTATTTAGTTTCTGGTTTATTTCACCTTTTATTTTTCTCGCGGTCTTTCTACCTTGTAGAAAATATAAGAGCTGCCAAGCATGGTGACAAACAGCATGACTATAATCCCAGTACTTGGGTAGTTGAGACAGGAGGATTGCAGGTTCAGAGCCAGCCTCAGCAACTTGGCAAGGCCCTCAGGAACTTAGTGAGACCCTGTTTCAAAATAAAAAATAAGTGGCCAGGTGTGGTGGCGCACGCTTGTAATCCCAGTACTTGGGAAACTGAGACAAGAGGACATTGTTTAGTGAGAACTTAGTGAGACCCTGTTTCAAAATAAAGAATAAAAATAGGGCTGGGGGTGTAGCTTGGAGGTAGAATACCCCTGGGTTCAATCCCCAGTACCCCCCCACACCAAAATTAAAAAAATAATAAAATAAATAAAAAATAAAAAAGGGCTGGGGTGTAGCTCAGAGGTAGAATTAATTCCCCTGGGTTTAATTCCCAGCACCATCACCAAAATAAATAAATAAATAAATATCTATATCTATTTATACTTCTATATGTTAACATTTATGGAATACCAGGCACTATTAAGAGTCTGGGGCCAGACGTGGTGGGGCATGCTTGTAATCCCAGTACTTTGGGAGGTGGAGACCGGAGGATCCAGGTTTGTGGCCAGCCTCAGCTACTTAGTGAGGCCCTCTGTAACTTCGTGAGACCCGGTTTCAAAACAAAGGATAAAAAATAGGGCCGGGGGTGTAGCTTGGAGGTAGAATGCCCCTGGGTTCAATCCCTGGTACCACACACACACAAAAAAAGAGCCTGGCATTTTATTATAATGTAAGATTTTTTTTTTGCGGTACTGGGGATTGAACCCCGGGGCATTCTACCTCCGAGCTACACCCCCAGC
>PVJS01050981.1:0-14127 GCA_004027185.1 Glis glis | reverse complement strand
TACCTCAGACGACTGGTCTAACCAGGGAACCTGTGCCCTCTCCCTCAGACATCTGGTCTACCCAGGGAACCCGCGCCCTGTCTCTCAGACATCTGGTCTACCCACAGAGCCCGTGTCCTGTCCCTCAGACATCTGGTCTACCCTGGAAGCCGTCGCCCTCTCCCTCAGACTTCTGGTCTACCCAGGGAGCCCGCGTCCTATCCCCCAGACGTCTGGTCTACCCAGGGAGCCCGCGCCCTCTCCCTCAGACGTCTGGTCTACCCAGGGAGCCCGCGCCCTCTCCCTCAGACGTCTGGTCTACCCAGGGAGCCCGCGACCTGTCTCTCAGACATCTGTTCTACCCAGGGAGCCCACACCCTCTCCCTCAGACATTTGGTCTACACAGGGAGCCCGCGCCCTGTCTCTCAGATATCTATTCTACCCAGGGAGCCCGAGCCCTGTTCCTCAGACATCTGGTCTACCCTGGGAACCGGCGCCCTCTCCCTCAGACTTCTGGTCTACCCAGGGAGCCTGTGCCCTCTCCCTCAGATGTCTGGTGTACCCAGGGAGATCGAGCCCTCTCCCTCAGACGTCTGGTCTATCCAGGGAGCCCGCGCCTTCTCCCTCAGACATCTGGTCTACCCAGGGAGCCTGTGCCCTGTCCCTCAGACGTCTGGTCTACTCAGGGAACACGTGCCCTGTCCCTCAGACGTTCGATCTACCCAGGGAGCCCGCGCCCTGTCCCTCAGACATCTGGTCTACCCTGGGAACCGGCGCCGTCTCCTTGAGATGTCTGGTCTATCCAGGGAGCCCGTGCCCTCTCCTTCAGACGTCTGGTCTACCCAGGGAGCCTGCGCCCTCTCCCGCAGACGTCTGGTCTACCCAGGGAGCCCTCGCCCTCTCCGTTAGACGTCTGGTCTACCCAGGGAGCCCACACTTTCTCCCTGAAACGTCTTGTCTACCCAGGGAGCCCGTACCCTGTCCCTCAGACTTCTGGTCTACCCACAGAGCCCTCACCCTCTACCTCAGATTTCTGGTCTATCCAGGAAGCCTGTGCCCTCTCCCTGAGACGTCTGATCTACCCAGGGAGCCCATGCCCTGTCCCTCAGACTTCTGGTCTACCCAGGGAGCCCGGGCCCTCTACCTGAGACGTCTGGTCTACCCAGGGATCCCGCGCCCTGTCCCTCAGACATCTGGTCTACCCTGGGAGCCCGCGCCCTCTCCCTGAGACATATGGTCTACCCAGAGAGCCCATGCCCTGTCTCTCAGACATCTGTTCTACCCAGGGAACCTGCTCCCTGTCCCTCAGACATCTGGTCTACCCAGGGATCCTGTGCCTTGTCCATCAAACATCTGGTCTACCCTGGGAGCCCGTGCCCTCTCCCTGAGACGTCTGGTCCACCCAGGGAGCCTGTGTCCTCTCCCTCAGACGTCTGGTGTACCCAGGGAGATAGAGCCCTCTCCCTCAGACGTCTGGTCTACCCAGGGAGCCCGCGCCCTGTCCCTCAGGCAGCAGGTGTATCCAGGAAGCCCGTGCCCTGTCCTTCAGACATCTGGTCTACCCTTGGAGCCCATACCCTCTCCCTGAGATGTCTGTTCTACCCCAGGAGCCCACGCCCTGTCCTCTGACTTCTGGTCTACCGAGGAAGCCCGCTCCCTGTCTCTCAGACATCTGGTCTACCCACGTAGCCCGTGCCCTGTCCATCAGACATCTGGTCTACCCAGGGAGCCTGCACTCTCTCCCTTAGACATTGGGTCTACGCAAGGAGACCACGCCCTTTCCCTCAGATGTCTGTTCTACCCAAGGAGCCTGCACCCTCTCCCTTAGACATCTGGTCTACCCAGGGAGCCTGCGCTCTGTCCCTCAGACGTCTGGTCTACCCAGGAAGCCTGTGCCCTGTACCTCAGACAAGTGGTCTATCCAGGGAGCCCGTGCCCTGTACCTCAGACAAGTGGTCTATCCAGGGAGCCCGTGCCCTGTCCTTCGGACACCTGGTCTACCCAGGGAGCCCGCACCCTGTCCCTCAGACAGCTGGTCTACCCAGGGATCCCAGCCCGGGGCTCTGTCTGCGATGGCAGCCGGGTCCCTGTCTCTGTGACCAGTCTGCAGGGTGTGTGTCTGAGGTGGCCATCCCACGAGTGATCTGCTGCCCTCAGGTACAAAAAAGCCCTCTGTCAAAGCTGCCATTTGGCATCACAAAGATCTGTGTCCTTAGCTGCCTTCCTTACCATCCCGACTGTGTCCGACTCCCTCCACCCTGGGGTTCACGGACGAGGACGGTCAGCGGGCAGGTGGCTGTTTTATGTAGCTTGTGTGAAGTGAGAGACATGTCTCCGCGTAATGAGGCAGGGGGACTCTTTGCCCCTCAGCCAGGGTTGCCTAAGGTAATCGAAACTAGGCTTGTTTCTCTCAAATTCCCCTTCATCCATTCTCTTGTTTGAGGTGTCTCCTTGTCCCTGGACCAAGGACAGTAGTCCCTCTGTATCTGCAGGTTTTATGTATGTATGTATGTATGTATTTTATTTATGTATTTATTTATTTACTTATTTATTTATCTGGTACTGGGGATTGAACCCAGAGGCATTCTACCTCCCAGTCCTATTTATTTTATTTTATTTTATTTTATTTTTTATTTATTTATTTTTGCGGTACTAGGGATTGAACCCAGGGGCATTCTACCTCCGGGCTACACCCCCAGCCCTATTTTTTATTCTTTATTTTGAAACATGGTCTCGCTAAGTTACAGATGGCCTCACTAAGTAGCTGAGGCTAGCCACAAAACTGTGATCCTCCTGTCTAAGCCTCCTAAGTGCTGGGATGACAAACATGTGTCACCTGCTTATAAATCAGTTGCTTCTTTTTTTTTTTTGGCAGTACAAGGGATTGAACCCAGGGACGTTCTACCTCCGGGCTACACCCCCAGCCCTATTTTTTATTCTTTATTTTGAAACATGGTCTTGCTAAGTTGCGGAGGGCCTCACTAAGTAGCTGAGGCTGGCCACGAACCTGTGATCCTCCTGTCTCAGCCTCCCAAGTAATGGGATGACAAGCGTGTGCCACCATGCCCGGCAGCCCTATTTTATTTTTTAGTTTGAAACAGGGTCTCACTAGGTTGCTGAGAGTCTCGCTGTGTTGTCGAGGCTGTCCTCGAACCTGCGATCCTCCTGTCTCAGCCTCCCAAGTACTGGGATGACAAGCATGTGCCACCTGCTTATAAATCAGTTGCTTTTTTTTTTTTTTTGGCAGTACCAGGGATTGAACCCAGGGGCGTTCTACCTCCGAGCTCCACCCCCAGCCCTATTTTTTGTTCTTTATTTTGAAACAGGGTCTCACTAAGTTGTGGAGGGCCTCACTAAGTAGCTGAGGCTGGCCCCAAACCTGCGATCCTCCTGTCTCAGCCTCCCAAGTACTGGGATGACAAGCGTGCGCCACCACGCCCGGGCTCTGTAGACATTTTACAACCCAACTCCGCCATTTGATTTTCCCTCATTGGTTATGTTCTGTATTCTGAACTTTTTTTTTAATTCCTTCTTTGCTTCTTCTTTGTAGTGTGTCAGGTGCTCAACATTGAAATGGTAGGTTGTTATAAACAACTAAGGCTAAGGTAACAATGACTAATAATTATGACTCATCAAATACAGATACCGTTGTGTTTTGTTTTTTTAACAACAGCTTTGTTGAAGGATAACCTCCAAATTCTACCCTTGACCTGTTTTAAGGGCACATTCCAACGAACTGTAGGATTTTTGCAAAATTGTGCACACATCACTAGAGTATATTTTGGAACATTTCCATCACTGTCAAAAGAAAACTCATACTCATTAACAGGATCCACCCATTTGATTTTCCACTCCAACCTGCCCCTAGTCCTAACCAAGGACCGAACTGTAACCAGTTTCCATTGATTTTCCTGTCCTGGATATTTCATGCAGATATGGAGTTGTACACCATATATGCATATTTAATTTTAACAGTGGTAAAATAAATACAACATTGGCCATGTTGACCTTTTATTAAGCATAGATCTCAGTGGCATTAAGTATATCCCTATTGTTGTACAACCGTCACACTCATCCATCCACATTTTGCAAAACTCAAAATTCTGTCCATATTAAACATGACTCTCCATTTCCCCCACAATATATGATTTTTAGTAACTGAATTTTTTCCCCAAAATTCACCCGTGTTGTAGCAGGCATCAGTACTTCCTTCCTTTTGAAGGGTAAATAGTATTCCACAATGTAGACATACCACCATTGTCCATAAAATGCATTAGCCAGTAGACACTGGAGTTCTTTTCATCTTTTGGCTATTGTGGATAATGGCTGCGCTAAACAGGCATGTACACATTTTTTTTTTTTGCGGTACCGGGGATTGAACCCAGGGGCGTTCTACCTCCGCGCTACACCCCCGGCCCTATTTTTTATACTTTATTTTGAAACCGGGTCTCACGAAGTTGCGGAGGGCCTCACTAAGTAGAGAGAGAGAGAGAGAGAGACAGGGAGAGAGAGAGAGAGAGAGCGGAGGCTGACCACGAACCCGGATCCTCCAGTCTCCGCCTCCCAAAGTACTGGGATTACAAGCGTGCGCCACCACGCCCAGCCACGTACACATTTTTGAATGGAAAATGTTTTCATTTCTTTTGGATAAACACCTAGACACAGAATTGTTGGGTCCAATGGTAGTTCTACGTCTAAAATTTGAGAAACTCCCAGAATTTTTGTCAAAGCAGCTGCCCCATTTCATATTTCTAAGCAATATGCAAGGGTTCTAATTTATGTGCACCCTGATTAATACTTGTTATTATCTATCACTTTTCTCTTAACCATCCTAGCAGAGTGCAATGTGTTACCTCTGTGTGATTTTGATTTGCATCTCCCCAACGGCTAATGTTGTTGAGCATCATTCTGTGTGCATTTTGGCTATTCTTACATATTTTTCATATTTTGGGAAATGTCTCTTCCTTTAATTTGCATTTTTAACCTGCTTATCTATTCATTTGTTTTTGAGTTTTGAGTTCTTTAAATGTTCCAAGGTCCTTTTCTGAACATATGATTTTCCCATATCTTCTCTTAGTCTACATACTGTCTTTTTACTCATTTGATGGTGTCTTTTAAAGAGCAGACATTTTTAATTGGCTCTAGTTTTTTCTTCTATTTTTTTGTCCTTCCTCACTTGAGATTTTTAACATGAAATCAGTGTCTAACCCAAGGTCACAAAGAATTGTGTTTCCTTCTAAAACTTTACAATTTAGCTCTCACCGTTGGGTCTGCGCTTCATTTTGAGTTAAGTTTGTGTACGGTGTGAGGTAGGGAGCGACCTTATTTTTTTTTAATTAATGCTGAAGATTGAACACTGGAATATTCTACCTCTGAGCTGCACCCCCAGCCCTATTTCATTTTTTATTTGGAAACAGGGTCTCGCTAAGTTGCAGAGGCTGGCCTCGAACCTGCGATCCTCGTGTCTCAGCCTCCTAACTATTAGAATGACAGGCATGCGCCTCCACACTCAGCTCTACCTTAATTTTTTACATGTGGCCATCTCAAGGAAGGAGCCTCATTTTCCTCCTCTGGGGAATTTACCCCAGCACCCCTAACACATTGCCACTAAAATACTAATCAAAATACCACTTTGGGGATATTTTATATCTATGCATTCTATGACTCCACCTTCCAAATCCAGGCTTCCTTCCTCAGCTATAAATAAAATTTTATTTATTTATTTATTTATTTAGTTAGTTAGTTAGTTAGTTGCAGTACTGGGGATTGAACGCAGGGGCATTCTACCTCCGCGCTACACCCCCGGCCCTATTTTTTATACTTTATTTTGAAACCGGGTCTCACGAAGTTGTGGAGGGCCTCACTAAGTAGAGAGAGAGAGAGAGAGAGCTGAGGCTGGCCGCGAACCCGGATCCTCCGGTCTCCGCCTCCCAAAGTACTGGGATGACAAGCGTGCGCCACCACGCCCGGCATAAGTAAATTTTTAGAGGAAACAAGAATGAGATTGAGATAAGGACCCACAAATACACCTTGAGATCTGTTCTATTTAGCATGCTACATGAACGTCATTTTACTTTCCTTCCCTGAACCTTTTCCCAATTTGAGAATCGCGTATTCTCAAACGGACCTCCAACATGGTTCCAAGGGCGCTGAGAAGAAGACAAAATTGGAACTCGGAGAAGAAATCACAAACGAGGTGAAGCTCAAGTCTCATTGAGGAAGAGAAGGGCCGTGGAATTGGGTCGACGCCAGAGGCAAGCTGGCCCGGACGTCTCATGAGCTTCTACCACCCCATGCCACCTCCGCCTGGACGATGCACATGCTCTCCCTGGTAGATTACTAAAACGTCGTCTGACCAGGCGTATCCAAGTGGCATTATCTTTTAGTTGTGTTACCGCAGACAGTGTATAAATAGTTTACAATTACGGTCTTGATTTGAAAGACGTAAATAGAAAAGGAATGAGTTCCTCAGGGAAATAATATTATTCCATCTTTCAAAGGAGGATGCATTTTCTTATCCCAGCCTGACTCTCTGATGAGGGTGATCTTTATGGTGTAGATTTCAAACAACACCCTGGAAATTCTTTCTCTACCGCCAGCCCCCAGGCACATGATCCCATAAGAAGGGAAGGTGCTTTGCCCGCCGGAGGTAGCTGCAGGTCAGTTTTGCTCAACGAGACTGTCTGCCATGAATTTCCCCCAAATGTAGACAGGGCCAGTGGAGCTACTATTTTAAACCATTCAAAGAATTTAAATGAGAAGCAATTAACTGATCAGTGTTCCAACGTTATTTCGTTCCTGAGAAAGCTGAATCAACCAGGGCTGATTTAGTTGATGTGGCATACAAAAATATAGTCTGAAAGCTAAAACAGTTGATACAGAGTTATGCCGTACTTAACAACAGAGCTGAGGCTGGCCGCGAACCCGGATCCTCCGGTCTCCGCCTCCCAAAGTACTGGGATTACAAGCGTGCGCCACCACGCCCGGCAGAATAAGTGTTTTGAATATCTCCTGTTTTCATGCTTTTTCTTCTCTTCCCTCTTTATAGTTTTTTTCTCCTATGTTCCAGATCTTTCTATGCGTCCTGATTCAAAATTATGATTTTATCCTTAGAATTGACGCGATTGTCTTTGGCTGTGTTATATCATGGAGGATAATGACCCTCCTGGTAGAAGGAAGGACGCGTATAAAAATTCAACTGCATTTGCTTTTATGAAGCCACATTTTATAGGGAAGTAGAGGACACTCTCATTGCACAAACCACAGAGGGTATTTTTCTCCCTGGACATTTTTCTGTTCACTGTTTTATTATTGTTATTATTATTATTATTATTATTATCATTATTATTTTGGTACTGGGATTGAAACCAGGGACACTCCACCACTGAGTTCTACCCTCAGCTTTTATTTATTTTTTATTTTGGAATAGAGTCTTGCTAAGTAGCTGAGGCTGGCCTCGAACCTGTGGTCCTCCTCTCTCAGCCTCCCAAATACTGGGATTACAAGCATGAGCCGCCACCACACCTGGCTTCTGTTCACTTTTACAATAATATGCCTTTGGAGTCAGGAATATTCATGTCACAGAGATTTTCCTTTGTCCTTTTATTAGCAGTGGGAGAAGGGCCTTCGTCGGGAGCATCCATAGCTCATTCTAACTTTCTTTAAAATGGATATTGCATCTCCTGGATCATGTGGTTTTTCCTAAGTAATACTCTCATTGCTGGTGGGGCAGAGGCAAAGCCAACAACTAAAGACGGTATCATGGTTAGATGTAGTCTGTCCCCTGAAGAGCTCATGGATTCATGTTCAGAGTGGATGTCACTGAGTCATCATGGTCGTCATCTCATCAGTGGGTGTAATCCATGGTGGTGGATGTCATTGAGTCATGGTGGTTGTCGTCTCATCAGGGGATGGAGTCCATGGTGGTGGACGTGCTGGGTGGTGGCCTGGGCAGGTGGGGTGTGGCTGGAGCAGGCGGGTCCCTGGGCTGTGGCCTTGGGGACTGTGCTCGTGTCTGTGAATCCCCTTGCTTGCTGGCTGCCTTGCTCTCTTGTTTGGTTGCTAAGCAGTGGTTGCTGGGGTGTGGCAGCCATGTTGGAGACGGGGCTTGGTGGCTAGGGAGTGGTTGCTGGGGGTGTGGCAGCCATATTGGAGGCGGGGCTTGGTGGCTAAGGAGCGGTTGCTGGGGGCGTGGCAGACATGTTAGGGACGGGTCTTGGTTGCTAAGGAGCGGTTGCTGGGGGCATGGCAGCCATGTTGTGGGCGGGGCTTGTTGCTAAGGAGCGGTTGCTGGGGCGTGTCCTTGGGGATTCTCTCAGGCCCCTCCTCCCTGCTCTCTCTCTCCTGCTTCCTCCTCCATGATGTGAGCGCAGAGCCCTCGCTCTCTCCCTCTCTCTGCTTCCTGCTGCCGCCGCCATGACCTGAGCTCCGCAGACCCGGCCTCACATGGACTGAACCCTGAAATCTCCAAAAACTGTGAGCAAATAAATCTTTCCTCATCTACGTTGTGGTCGTCAGGTATTTTGGATGACGGTGGTGAGAATGTTGATGGAGACATATGGCAAAGTATTCATAAAATTGACCTTCAGCCTCCACATCGGATCTTCCTCAGACACCAAAGATCTGGGATCCTCCTCAGATACCAGAATCCATGGATGCTCCAGGCACTTATGTAACATGGAATAAGAGTTACATACAACCTACACACATCCTCCCATATGCTTTAAGTCATCTCTAGACTATTTATAATACCTCATACAATGTAAATGCTATGTAAATACTGGCTATGCTGCATTATTTAGGGACTCATGACAAGAGAAAGAATTTTGAATTCAATTTTGAATATATATACATATATTTTTTTCAGAGCAAGGCACAGTGGTATGCAGCTGTGATCCCACTATGTGGGAAACTGAGGCAGGCAGATGGCAAGTTTAAGGCCAGCCTGGGCAACTTAGTGAGACCCTATCTCAAAATAAATAGAACTACGGTGTAGCTCAGAGGTAGAGTGTTTCTTGGTTCAATCTCTGTATCACACACACACACACACACACACACACACACACACACACACAAATAATGTATTTTTTTTTATCTGTGGTTGGTTGAATCCTTGGATGAAGGGCCCAGGGGCAAAAAGGGACACTTTTATTTTTATTTATTTTTCTCCCCAAAGATATTCCACAGCCTGTCAAAACTGGGCTTATAGATACCAACTTTCTGAAACATATGTCCGAGTGGAGAGATTTAATTCCAAACGTGAATTTCAAGCACAACCCATTGTAGTGGGTAATAGGGGTGGCTTCAAATTGCTACCCTTGACCTATAAGAAATGTGCAAGGAAATCGAGAATTAAACTTATTTCCTGGACAGTTGGTCTAGGGACCCAACTGGAAAAATAACCAGGACATATCTGACGCGTTGGCTTTTCTCCTCCTGCTGATTTCTATTTTTGTTTAAATATTTGGGGCAGATAGATAATTAGGTCAGTGTCCTGAATCCTCTATGTGCAGTTGATAAATTCTAGACAAATCCAGAACTTAGATAGAACTCCTCCACATTTCCTTCTTCATGACTGCCCCTTCGCTAAGCCCTTTCTCTGCTTCCTAAACACCAAGCCCAAAAATTTAAGTAGAAAAACAATAAAATAATCATCTCTCTTATCTGAGGATCCCCGCTCTCGGGCACTGGAATTCCACACGGATGAAGGCATAACACTGCAGTGAAAATATTCTTTCCTTTTTTAAAACCACTGTTGCTTCATACCCACCTCTTCCCTCAAGTAAAAATACAGTAAAACCCCAAGAAAAAAAGAAGGCAAGAGAGAAACCAGAATTTAATTTAATTTAATTTTTTTGTTTTTGGCGGTACCGGGGATTGAACTCAGGGGCATTCTACCTCTGAGCTACACCCCCCTCCCTATTTTTTTATTCTTTATTTTGAAACAGGGTCTCACTAAGTTGCAGAGGGTCTCTTTACTAAGTAGCTGAGGCTGGCCGCGAACCTGCGATCCTCCAGTCTCCGCCTCCCAAGTATTGGGATGACAAGCGTGCACCACCACGCCGGGCTCTCTTCATTTTAATTTTGAAACAGAGTCTTGCTAAGTTTCTGAGGCTGGGCCCGAACCTGCGATCCTCCTGTCTTTGTTTTGACCTGCCAGTATCATGAAAGGATTTAGAACTCATTCCCCATGTTGCTACAAGAGCATGAACTCAGACACTATGGAAAAGGTCTACTGTGCATAATGAAGGACACTTTGCACAAGTGTCCTACATCGCTCTGGGAATACGGGGAATACCGAGGGTTGTCGAGGAACTCTGTACCAGGCAACAACGGCGCATTTTTTATTGTTTGTTTGTTATTGTTGTTCCGTAATGATAGAGAAATGCGATGGCTTGAGTCAGCCATGGTGGTATCTGGGATAACAAAAAGAGTGGAAAGCAGAGACTCTCTCTAACTCTCTTTTATTTTTTTATTTTTATATTTGGTACTTGTAATTAAACCCAAAAGCATTCTACATTGGAGCTACACCCCCAGTCCTTTTGTTGTTGTTGTTCTTTGTTGGTTTGTTTTGAAACAAGGTCTCACTAGGTTGCTGAGAGTCTTGTTAAGTCGCCGAGGCTGGTCTTGAACCTGTGATCTTCCTTTCTCAGCCTCCCAAGTACTTTGATTACAGGCACATGCCACCATGCCTGGCTTCTCCAACTCTTATTTTTTGTGCATTTTACCCAGATAGAGGTAGCCAGATACTGCGCATCTGTCCTTCCCTGACACCTCCTACAAATGGTTACCCTCTTTTATGGGCATCAGCATCTAAATTCATCATCCGGCTCCTTTTGAATTGGAACAAATTCCAGGCTTTGGAGATGAACTGCAGTTCCCTGAATAATGATGTCCAGACTCGGAGACTTTAATTAAGTGACACAGTCATTTTGTTGTGCTTTCTCCAAACTTCCCTTACTTATCATAATGGTTCATTGTAAATGATTATGAGAAGATGGGTGTCTCCTCCCTGGGCACAGTATTATAAATATTATAGCACAGAAGCTGACACACTATTTTTCATGTAAAATAATAGAAATACAAATGACGCAGCAAAAAAAAAAAAATATATATATATATATATATATATATATATATATCTGATTAGGTGGAAAGACTGTTGAAATGAATAATGTATGGAAAGGAAGTCAGTGAATGTCGTATAAATACAGAATTTCCCTGGCTTCCAGGGGCTCCGTCTACTCAGATAACTGCAATTGATGCTCAGCCTACTTTCTATTTACAAAGCTCTGGGGAAATAAATGTGGGGGAAGCGCTCTTCTCTCTAGATCATTATCTTATTTTTATCTAAATGCACCTAGAGGTCACTGATTTTATTCCCTAAAGCTGAATTTAACTATGTTGTCCATTTTCCTTAAAAAAATTGGTAAGTAATTCCCCCCCAAAAATTGGTAAGTAATTCTGGGAGTGTGATAGTTGGTCTGGTTTGTCAACTTGACCCTCCTAAGATCATGTGACTTTGGTTGTGTGACAGCAGATTGAACCGGAAGTCCTGCCCTAAATGTGGGCAGCAGGGTTCTGATAGGTGCAGGACTTGGATAAAAGGAGGACAAAGCCGTGTAGAGGGAGCCGCGACTCTTCCTGAAGAAAACGCATCTGCTCTCATCTGAGATCGTCGGTCTCCAACTCTGCCGTTTCCTTGAAGAGCTTCTTGATCTTCTGCTCTCGTCTGAGATGGTTGGCCTCCAGCCTTTCGAGCTGAAACTTCACCATCGTTTCTCCGAAGAGCTTCCTGATCCTCACATCTTGGACTGGACTGAATTGGTGGTTGCTTCAATCCTAAGGCTCCAGCTCTTAGACTGCCCGACCAGCTGCTGATTCCTCTGATTCTTCACGTGCAGTCGAAACTCAGGACTACATTGTGAGCTGATCTAATAAATCCCTTTTTCATACACTCATTCTGTGAATTCTGGTGATCTAGTGAACCCTGACCGAGACAGGGAGCAGCAACTTTAAAGAGATATTTGCCCATCCAGGCTCACTAAAGAATGATTCACCAAAGCTGAGAAGGGGAAACCACCTGAATGTCCATCTCCAGATGAATGGATAAAGGAAATGTGCTCTATACCTACGTAGATTGGGAGAGAATTCCACCCTGAAAAAGAAGGAAATTACATCACATGCACAAGATGGACAAACTTGTAGGGTATCATACTCAGTGAAATAAAACAGTAACAAAAGTATAAATATGTAATGACTTCACACATATGAAGTAACTAGAGTAGTCACAGGTGGAGATATATGTAGATATATAGATAGAAAGACAGACAGATGACATAACTAGAGTAGTCAAATGGATGGAGAATATATACATATATATGTGTGTGTGTGTGTGTGTGTGTATGATAGGTATATGATAGATGATAGATAGATAGATGATAGATATAGACAGATGGAGAGAGAGTAGTCATATGTTGGATATATATGTAGATTAAAGAAAGAAAGGAAGGAAGGAAGGAAGGAAGGAAGGAAGGAAAGAAAGAAAGAAAGAAAGAAAGAAAGAAAGAAAGAAAGAAAGAAACTAGAGTAGTCAAATGAGTCGAATGGTGGATATGTGTAGATATATACATGAAAGAAAGAAAAAGAAATTAAGGAAAAAAAAAGAAAGAAAGGCAAAAAGAAAGAAAGAAGATATAACTAGAGTTGTAAAAAAGTGAAGATTATATATACTAGGGATTGAACCCAGGGGTATTCCGATGTCCGAGCTACAAACCCAGATATTTTTATTATTTATTTTGGAAAGAGAGTCTGTCTAAGTTGCTGAGGGTATCACTAATTTTCCGAGGCTTTCCTCAAGCCTGGGATCCTCCTGTCTCAGCCTCCCATGTAATGGGATTAAAGGTGTGTGGCACTGTGCCCAGCTTGGAGACATGGTTTAAGGGGGAAATTAATTCAAAAGGAAATGTGACCCCAGAGAAAAGAAGTTCTGAAATGAACATTCAGAGACAGACAGAGACAGAGAGACAGAGAGACAGAGAAGGTGAAAGAATATTTTAGCCCTTAACTTCTAGAAGATTCTTCCCTCATATTGGGCCACTTCATGTGGATGGCATTTGATGGATAGATCGTTCCTAGATAGATAAATGAATAAATAAATGAATGAATGAATGTTCACTCCGGATTGTGATATGCAGCTAACAACTCCAAATCCATCTCTCGGCAAAGGTTAAATTTGACTTTAATGTTTACGCTGTGTCTTTGTCCATGATTCATAACACAATGGTCCCTTAAATTGTCAAAACTCCCCAGAGAAATCATCTCATTCATTATAAGATCCAGAAGGAAACACATTTTAGCAATTTTTTAAACAATTTCACTTAACTCATTGGTTAAGGAAAGCAAGCAGGTTGGTTGCAAGAAAGTGCTTTTAAAAATCACAAATCGAAAGACCAGGAATATTGAAATAAATACGCAAATGAATCATCTCATTCATTATAAGATCCAGAAGGAAACACATTTTAGCAATTTTTTAAACAATTTCACTTAACTCATTGGTTAAGGAAAGCAAGCAGGTTGCTTGCAAGGAAGTGCTTTTAAAAATCACAAATCGAAAGACCAGGAATATTGAAATAAATATGCAAATGGAGGCCGACCTTGTTTTTCCAAATGGGATGGTAGGAGAGTATCAATTACACTTCAATAAACCAAATGGCACAGGGAAGAATTGGCAAGTCTTTACGAATTATTTTTGCATGACTGGTATGTACAAGTTACAGAGTTGAACAATATTTCACATAAAGTAAAAGGCTCGATTCACTTTTTTATTTATTGTACTGGGGATTCAACCCAGGAGCGTATGATCTCCAAGCTAGAGCCCAGTATCAGTCAAAATCCTCTCTGCTATAATCCAAAACAACTGATCATACAACTTAGAGGAAGAAAGATTTATTGGCTCACAGTTTTTTAAATTTTTTTTAATTTTTTTTGGAGATTTCAGGGTTCAGTCCATGCGAGGCCGGGTCTGCGGAGCTCAGGTCACGGCGGCGGCGATGGCGGGAAGCAGAGAGAGGGAGAGAGCGAGGGCTCTGCGCTCACATCATGGAGGAGGAAGCAAGAGAGAGAGCAGGGAGGAGGGGCCTGAGAGAA
>PVJS01050980.1:0-14127 GCA_004027185.1 Glis glis | reverse complement strand
AAAAAAAAAAAAAAAAAAAAGAAATAGAAATAGGCTGAGCATTAATTGCCTTTCCTGAAACTTTAATGTACCATACCTGCGGATTTACCCGACATAAAATATCTTTAGGTATATTTTTGGCTTCTACTGGCTTTTCTACTAATGTACCTAAGAATGAGGGAGCATGTCTTGGTGCTAAATTAAGAGTTGCTCCCAAGGAAGCTAGAAAATCTCTTCCTAATAAAGGAGTGGGATGTTGAAGACTAAGGTGCCATAACCGAGTTGTCACAAAAACCAGAGAGACGAGAGAAGTTTAAAAGCAAATTAAGCCGGGCGTGGTGGCGCATGCTTGTAATCCCAGTACTTTGGGAGGCGGAGACCAGAGGATCCAGGTTCGCGGCCAGCCTCAGCTTGCATATGCGCGCGCGCGCGCGCACGCGCGCTGTCTCTATCTCTGTCTCTCTCTCTCTCTCCCTGTGTCTCTCTCCCTCTCTACTTAGTGAGGCCCTCCGCAACTTTGTGAGACCCGGTTTCAAAATAAAGTATAAAATAATAGGGCCGGGGGTGTAGCACGGAGGTAGAACGCCCCTGCGTTCAATCCCTGGTACCGCAAAAAATAAATAAATAAATAAATAAATAAATAAATAAATAAATAAATAAAAGCAAATTAGAAGCCTTTAATAACAGGCCGGGACGGAGACCCAGGTCTCAAATCAGACCTCTGAGTTTCTCCGTGCCCTTCTCCAGGGAGCAGGGGTTTTTTATAAGGAAAAGAAAACAGGTACAGATGGCTCCATGTAAGCAGTCTTAGGAGTCTTCTTCAGGATAAGCAAGCAAGATACGGGGATGCAGCAAAGCAATTACTTTAGGAATGCTAATGGCCACTGATAGGCACAGCAGACCTGGGTGAGGGCCAGGTCAGGGTTTACAACCAAATTTACAACCGACCGATAAGTAACTTTTTACAACCAACCGATAAGTTAGCCCTATCTGGGGCTGTAACTTAACTTTCTCATATTTTTATTATTATATTTTTCGGAGGTTTCTACAGGGACACTTTGGGAGCTCTCCAAATCTACAAAAAATTAGCTCTCCAAATCTACAGGTTAAAGGCATTGTAAATCTTTTGACCTTGGGGGCATCATCAACCCCAGTTACAATACATGTTTCTTTAGAAATTGGCCTAGGAGAGACAAGAACAGCAGAGGATTAAACTTTCATATCTAAAAGAAAATTGATATTTTTATCTGCCATGTCAAGAGTCACCCAGGCTCTTTTATTGTCCAGCTGGTTAGAGGGCTGACCAGAGGGGCCCTTGCTGAGCCTCAGGCATCCTCAGTCTTTGAGGGCAGCCATGATGGGAGCAGATGACCTCACTTCCCTTCAGAGGCGAGGACAATCACACTTACAGAGGGGGCACATCCCAGATGCAGATGGACTCTGGCTAGGACAATTCTTGACCCAATGCCCAGGCTCTTTGCAATAATGGCAGGGGCCAGGCCTCGAGTTTCCTTTCCTCTCTCTGGAAGGAGCCTTTGGGTATCTCTGAGGTGGCAGGGACTTATTACCCAATGCCAGAGCAATTAAGTGGATTTGTCCTTATGCCCTTATTTGTCTCTTCTGGTTTTTAATTTCATTTATTTTGTCTCTGTTGTTGAAAACTCCAAAGGCCAAATTTAAAAGGCGATCAATGGGAATCTGAGGTCCCATTTCCTGCTTCTGGAGTTTTCTCCTAATATCTCTATCTATGTTAGATCAAATGTAATAGCCAGGTTTTGAAACCCATTTATAAATTTATCAGGGTCCTCTGAAAATCAACCCAGGTGTTTTTTTTTTGTTTTTTTTTTGCGGTACCGGGGATTGAACGCAGGGGTGTTCTACCTCCGCGCTACGCCTCCGGCCCTATTTTTTATACTTTATTTTGAAACCGGGTCTCACGAAGTTGCGGAGGGCCTCACTAAGGAGAGAGAGAGAGAGAGAGAGAGAGAGACAGGGAGAGAGAGCTGAGGCTGGCCGTGAACCCGGATCCTCTGGTCTCTGCCTCCCAAAGTACTGGGATTACAAGCGTGCGCCACCACGCCCGGCTCCAGGTGTTTTTTTTTAACAATGTACTAGCTCAGTTATAGACTTTGCTTGAAGATGATCATAATATAATTTAAGAATACATAAATATATTTAACTTATAAAGGAGCCAATAATAATTAACACTATAGTTACATGAAAGTTAACATACTCACTTAACCTTAACATATATTAACTGTTAGAAATAACTTTTCATAGCATCGAAAGAAATGGCACAGCCGGGCGTGGTGGTGCACACTTGTAATCCTGGTACTTGGGAGGCTGAGATTGGAGGATCTGGGTTCGTGGCCAGCCTCAGCTAAGTAGTGAGGCACTCTGCAACTTAGTGAGACCCTGTTTCAAAATAAAGAATAAAAAATAGGACTGGGGTTGGAGCTCGGAGGTAGAATGCCCCTGGGTTCAATCCCTAGTACCCCAAAATAAATAAATAAATAAATAAATAAATGAATAAAAATAAAGAAACAGCACGTGTTGGAAAATTGCTTGGCAAGGCGATTTTACTTTTTTGCAAAAAAAGGTGCTCCCAGATGTGTGAGAGAGCATACCTCACAAAGAACCCAGTGGGTCTTATATCCCTAACACAAGGCTCCTCCTGCACTGAACTCCTATTATGTGAAGTTAGAGCTTCACATTCTTCCCCATGAGCTACAGGGGAAGATGGGGGAGTGTCGACACCTGTAATCTCTTAAGAGATGTTAATTTGGGGAAGGAATGTAAGTCCCTACCAGGTTACAAAATGGCTGCCTAAGTGAAACTACCTCCTTTGACAGAAAAGATACAATTATATTCTCACATTAACCATTAAAGTGAAATTTAAAATTTGTGTTTCAGTAAGATAACTATAATTACAAGGCTATGTAGGTAACCAGCATAGAACAAAATTAAAGAATAGCTCTAGACTCTATAAGCTTAGAGAACAGCATTAATAATCAAATATAAGCTTATTACCTAATAGATGGTTGTATCTCTCTTATAAAATAATAGGACACTTACTCAGCCAAGGCAAATAGATGTAAACCAGGTCTTAATGATGGATTTTGAATGGTACTAAACACAGATGGCAGAAGTTTAGTAACTTAAGGTATAGATATAATGCACACTGTATAAAGAGATCACTTTAAACCCATCAGCTAGCTTGCATGTATATAAAACCCATATATTTGTAACTTTATAAACTTTTTATAAAACATTTAGATGAACCCAGATATGTAGCATATTTAGCTCTCAGATATATATACATTTATGGTCACAGATATATAGGATGTCAAATATAGTAACCCAAAATTATAACCCCTGATTCTGCTAAAATACAGCTTGTTAGGTAATTAGACTTTAGATTAGATTTTTAATTGTATTCTCCTTCCCTTCCCGTCTTGTCTCCTTTCTACCTAAATTTTTATTTCTTCTATTCTACCTTATCACAACCTGCCAGGGCTTGTCCCTTTCTTCTTCAAGGCCACTTACCTGGAATGCCTCGGGGGGTTTGTACCTATTCCCTTCTCTTTTTCACTACTTTATCTTATTTGCTTCCAAGGCTTTAAATACCATCTGTATGCTAATGACTTCCAACTTCCTATCTTCAAACTGAACTCTCCTCAGAACTCTAAATCAGTATATGCAACTGTCTAGCACTTGAAACCTCTACTTAGATGTTTTAAAGGCAACTTTGTAAGGTTACAGGTTCCAGTGTTCGGAGAAGTGAGAGACCAGTTCCACCAATCGATAATGCAAAAGCAAAGAAACTTTATTAGCTAGCTCGAGCTAGGGTCCAAGTCTCATCCAGCACAGTGGAGTATTGACCTCGGACCCCGAGCTCTAAATCACTCAAGCTTTTATACATTCAAATTACATAAGCAGCAATTACCAAAAAAAATCTTTGGCATCAATTTAGGGTGCTTGGGGGTTTCTGATTGGCTCGTCACACCTGGGGAGTTGGGGACTTTTCACCATTGTTCTGATAGACCTCACCAAGCGGCGGTTTCCGTGAGAACATCTCTTGGAACTATTGGTTCAGGCCCTACCATTGTTCTAATAGACCCCACCAAGCGATGGTTTCTGTGGGAACACCTCTTGGAACTATTGGTTTTAGGCCCTACCATTGTTCTGATAGGCCCCACCAAGCGGTGGTTACTGTGGGAACATCTCTTGGTTTGGTTTCTGAAAAACAGAAACTTGGGCCTAGCCTAGTTCCTTCAGAAACACAGCCTGTCATGGCTGTTCTTCAGCCTCACAGCTTGAAGTTAACAACACCAAAACCTGCCCCCTGATTTTCACCTCCAAACCTTCTTCCATCTCAGTAAACAACTTTAGCTTTCCAGTTGCTTAACCTCAAAA
This sequence comes from Glis glis, assembly GCA_004027185.1. Lineage (NCBI taxonomy): Eukaryota > Metazoa > Chordata > Mammalia > Rodentia > Gliridae > Glis > Glis glis. The sequence goes on along the minus strand of PVJS01050980.1, from coordinate 9,732 downwards.
ACTTGGTGTCACTTTTGACCACTCCATCTCTTACATTCCACTTTCAGTCCATTAGCAAATGCTATTGACTCTTCCTGCAGACTATATTGAGAGTCTGACCACTACTACCACCTCTAGTGTTCCATCCTGGTTCCAACTACAGCCCTTAGTTTGGATTATTGCAGTAACCATCAGCTGGCCTCCCTGCTTCTGCACTATATTCTCAGCATGATGGTCAAATGATCATTACAAATCAGATCAGAGCACTCCTCTGTTTAAAACCCTTAACAACTTTCTGTATCATTCAGAATAATGGTATGTAAACACCTGCATTTTGTGTACTTGCCCCTAATCAATCTCTCTGAAAACTAATTTTGTTACTCTCTTACTTACTAGCCTTTAGCTATACTACCCTCCTTGTTCTTTCAAAACATCAAACACATTGCTGGATTTTCAAAGGAAGTAAAGGATGATGAGCAGAGGAAGGGTGGCCAAGCTGGGCGTGGTGGTGCACACCTGTAATCCCAGTACTTGGGAGGCTATGACAGGAGGATCACAGGTTCAAGGCCAGTCTCAGCAACTTAGCAAGACCCTCAGCAATTTAGCAAAACCCTGTTTCAAAATAAAAATTTAGCCAAGCGTGGTGGTGTAAGCCTGTAATCCCAGTATTCGGGAGACTGAGACAAGAGGATCACAGGTTCAAAGCCAGCCTCAGCAACTTTGTAAGGCTCTCAGCAGCTTGGTGAGACCCTGTTTCCAAATAAAAAATTAAAAAATGGGCAGGAGGTGTAGTTCAGAATGCCCCTGGGTTCAGTCCTTAGCACTACCTCCAAAAATAAATAATTAAATAATAAATAGAAATTTTAGCTGGGTGTGGTGGCGCATGCCTGGAAGAAGGAGAGGGGGCAAATCTGCCGCATGGTGAGGTTCCTGTGCTGTCTAGAAATCCCATTCCTCCTCATGCATAGTAATGTGGGGCGGTTACTGTTTAGAGCAACTGTGCTAAATTCACCACTCCGGATTTTCCGCTGGTATCTAAAACTGCAGTGTAATGGTTCCAAGTCTCTGATCACAGCTGGGCGAGGCGATCCCCATCTCTCCCTCAGGAGGACTCCTCCCTGTCCCATTCCTTTCCGGCCCTGCTTATAACTACCTAACACCTGGGCTCTGGATATGCAGTGCTAAAAACAAGAAAGTAAACCAGAATGAATTGGTTACCCTAAGAAGAAGGCTGATGTTAGGTGAGAAGAACCAATAGAATAGAAGAGGAGGCACCTGAGCCTGGAGCCAGCTGGCTGGTAATGGACATAGCTGCTTTCAAGGACTGATGGGGGATGAGAAATACAAATATAATTCCAGCCCTTTCCACAGGAATTTTGTGATTTCCCTTTCTTTTTTGTTGTAGGTAATCAATAGGAAATCACAAAATTTTAGAGATTTTGCCAAAATGATCTAAAGAAAGTTTTTTAAAACTTGGATATGAAAGGCTGAGGACGCAGCTTGGTGGTAGAGCATTTGCCCAGCATCCACAATGTCCTGGTTTGATCTCCAGCACTGCAGAAAAAATAGATACAAAACAAGAGCAACAACAAAAAGAAACTAGAGTGTAAGAAAATAAATATAGACATGCACCACCACGCTTGTAATTCCAGTACTTGGGAGGCTGAAACAGGAGGATCACAGGTTCGCAGCCAGCCTCAGCTATTTAGTGAGGCCCTCTGCAACTTAGTGAGACCCTGTTTCAAAACAAAGAATAAAAAATAGCGCTGGGGGTGTAGCTTGGAGGTAGAATGCTCCTGGGTTCAATCCCCAGTAGGAAAAAAAAAGTTTGATTAGAGCTGGTGGTGGCTAGTACCTGGCTAGTAGTGCCTGGGAGGTTGAGGCAGGAGAATCATAGGTTCAGGGCCAGCCTCAGCAACTTAGTGAGGCCCTCCACATCTTAGTGAGACCCTGTTTCAAAATTTAAAAAACGATTTAAAAATAGGGCTGGGGGTATAGCTCAGAGGTAGAATGCCCCTGGGTTCAATCCCCAGTATTGAAAAAATAAATAAATAAATAAATAAAAAGTTTGATTAGTTGTCTGGTAAGATCATAATGGTCACCCAATAAGTGGTAGCTGCTAATATATTTCATTATTAGCACAAAGGCCAAATTAATCGGGATTTAAAAATAAAGGAGTTCAATTATTTATGTAGCAGTGTTGAACAATGTGCGAGAAACAGAAATTTCAAGACCACCGTCTCAGTTAAGGTGAAGCTTTAATACCGCAGAGTCACCGTGCTCCAGCACAGGCTAGAATGGTAGTGCCTTGTGTAGCTCACAGTTCCGCTTTTATAGAGCAAGCCGGGGTACAGAAACAGATTTTTGCAGGTTATGGTTCGAATCAGCCAACCACAGAAAATTTTCCCTTAGTTAGAAGTAAAGTAATTAGTTTAGGGGAGGGGGCTGAACACAGAGGCAGGAGTCGGTTTTGAGGGTTTTGTCCTTGGGCGGAGGTAAGGGCAGGAGTTGGTTTCTCAGGCTTTGTCCTAGGGGCGATAAGGGCAGGAACTGGTTTTTGTCCTTGGGGAACTGGTCTTGTCCTTGAGGCAGTAAGGACAGGGAGTTTAATTTTAGGGTAGAAAACCAGGCTAAAAAATTACTTTTAGGGTGTGATATCACATTCCCTACTCCTGTTGTTTACCTTTCTCAATCCCTTGAGAAAGAGGCTTCTGCTTGTTCTTCCTGGGTACGGGTAGGTAATGGGCTAGGCTATGAAGCACCATAAGTCTGATTGTAATCTTTTCTGGAGGTAATTAGTTAAGCAGTTGAAGAAACAGGGTCCTATCAGCGCAATCAAACAGAAGGCAGAAATGGGTCCTAGCAGAGGGAGGAGGTAAGGTAGCCCCCCATTTAGTGAGGTGGACCAAAAAGATGAGTTCTCTTCTAGTTCTCGTCTCCTTTTCTCTAGGTTGTCTTATAGCTGTTTAATTTTATCTTGTACTATTCCAGACCTATTTGCATAAAACAATACTTGTCCTTTAGAAATAGACAGATACTGCCTTCTCTGGCAGTAAGGAGGTCGAGGCCCCTGCGGTTTTGCAATACAACCTCGGCTAATGAAATGAGTTGAGCTTGTAAGTCTAGGATAGTGTCAGCTATCTTATGCATGTCAGTAATGACTTGAGAGGACAGCTTGTTTTAAAGGTGTAGGAAGGAGGCTAGGCCAGCTGTCCCAGTCCCCATTCCTGCAGTTACTCCCACCCGACAAGCAGAGGGATCATTTGGATAGCTCTCTTATGTTATGGATTAACCCATCCAACTATAGGTATTGATAAGCTTTGATTATTGGGGGCTATTTCTATATCTGGGAATAACAAGGTTAGGGTACATAGTCCATTCCAATTTGCAGGGAGTATACTATATGCTGTTTCACCACAGAGAAATACAGTTCCATTTATAGGAGGGCACAATGGTACGGCAGAAGGGAGAACATGAATAGTAACATTACATAACTGAGTTTAAGTTTCCGAACCCCTCATTCCCATTAGAAGATAAACATGTCACTGAAGTGGGTTGGGGGGCAATAACTATATCCTGTTCAGGTGGGAGTACAACACAGTGAGAAGGATAGGTAGCCTTGGTGAAGTTAAAGTCTTTTAGCACAGCTGACAGTCTACTAGGCCCAACATGTAAACAGAGCCAACAATCTCGGGCTAGAGCGGGGTTTGTGGCATTTAGGAGACCATGTACCACGGTTAATAAGGTTTGGGTCTCAGACTGTTTAGAATGGGATTCTTTAAAGTCGGGGAGGCTAATTGGGTGATAAACAGGTGGGGCCATTTTGTCTGCAATTTTCTTCACCAGGCCTTTAATATGTTGCTGCTGGGCTAAGTCCTGAACCCCTCCTCCGTCTGACATACCCGGAGGTGGGAGTAGGTACCTGCAGATTTCTTGTCCCAAAGTGCCGGGACACTGGTACCCGCTATTATCTCCTAGAGCTCTACCAGTCCATAGGTTTTTCCTCCCATTACGCATTGTTTTGGGTCTTCATAACATCTGACCTGTACAAAAGAGTGAACTGTGATCTTTGCGATGGCTCCCTCGAGGGAAGCGCATTTACATGTCTCGGGCCTGTCTTAGGGGGAGGAGGAGCTGGTCGTTTCCAGCAAACCACATGACCTATGGAGCCGGGGCATCCCTCCATGCTTCCCCGTATTAGGGAGCCAGCCCAGTGCATGACATATCCCTGTCTTAGGGGGAGGAGGAACTGGTCGTTTCCAGCAAGCCACATGACCTATGGAGCCAGGGCATCCCTCCGTGCTTCCCTGTATTAGGGAGCCAGCCCAGGATGTGACATATCCCTGGGTGCAGACAGTTTTGCTGAAGTAACGATGAGAGGGAATAAATTCGAAATACCCAGGTTTTCCCTGAAGCTTACGACAGTTTTTGCAAATGTCCCATCCACCTGTGGGGCTTATCAGGAGTAGTCCCATTGCAGTAGTTAGGAGCGTACTAGCTTTACCTGCAGAGGGCATTCTGGATCCCCGTAGGCCGTCCATGTTTTTCCTCGGTTCTTCTTTTGCATTGAATGGTTTTACCTGAGTCCAGTGTATCCAGCTGTCCTTTCTGGCTACCTTTACTGCTGAGGGAGTGCTGAGTATGACTTGAAAAGGGCCTGTCCAGCGGGGTTCGAGAGGCGCCAACCGGAACCGCTTTATCCAAACCAGTTGTCTTGTTAAGTTGCGGGTTCGAGTGTTCGAAGTGAGAGACCAATTCCACCAATCGATAATGCAAAAGCAAAGGAACTTTATTAGCTAGCTTGAGCTAGGGTCCGAGTCTCATCCAGCACAGTGGAGTCTTGACCTCGGACCCCGAGCTCTAGATCACTCAGGCTTTTATACATTTTAATTACATAAGCAGCAATCATTAAAAAAAAAAAACATTTTTGGCATCAATTTAGGGTACTTGGGGGTTTCTGATTGGCTCGTCACACCTGGGGAGTTGGGGACATTTTACCATTGTTCTAATAGACCTCACCAAGCGGTGGTTTCCGTGAGAACATCTTCTGGAACTATTGGTTCAGGCCCTACCATTGTTCCAATAGACCCCACCAAACGATGGTTACTGTGGGAACGTTTCTTGGTTTAGGTTTCTGAGAAACAGAAACTTGGGCCTAGTCTAGTTCCTTCAGAAGCACAGCCTGTCATGGCTGTACTTCGGCCTCACAGTCTGGGTGTGTACCGGGGCTCTTTCTTTACGTCGAGAGTGGCTTGGCTGTATTATACTGCAGCCACCGCTCGGTGGGATGTCTCTAAAGTGACCTGTAAAGCTTGGAGGGATAGTAGAAGGTTATGATTTGAAAGTTTTGTAAGCTCATAGTCAGCAAACCAGGGTAACAAAGTGGGGGAACGACCATACAAAATTTCAAATGGAGAGAACCCCTGTATGTACGGGGTGCACCTAACCCTCAGGAGAGCCATGGGAAGGAGGGTCACCCAGTCACCACCAAGCTCTGCTATATACTTAGTGAGAATTTCCTTTAAAGTTCTGTTCATCCTTTCTACCTGTCCTGAGCTCTGAGGCCTGTAAGCACAGTGTAGCTTCCAGGCTATTCCCAGGCATCTAGACAGATCTTTTGTGGTTTTAGCCACGAAGGCTGGGCCATTATCAGACCCCACTGTTGTTGGGAGGCCAAATCTGGGGATAATGTCCTCCAAGAGCTTTTTTGCTACTATATGAGCTGTCTCTCCCTTTGTTGGGAACGCTTCAGCCCAACCAGAGAAAGTGTCCACTAGGACCAGGAGATAACGGAACCCGTGTTTTCCAGCCTTTACCTCCGTGAAGTCCATTACCCAAAAGTCACCAGGGGAGGTACCTCGAACAGTTTCTTCTTTCCATCCTTGCTGTTTTCCAGAGTTTACCTGTTGGCAGGTGGGACAGCTGCTCACAGCTCACTGGGCAAGTTTGGCCAAGGATGGGATGTGATACACCTTGTTGATCAGTTGATATAGCTTGGTTTCTCCTAGATGAGTACTTAGGTGGGTCGCATGGACTATCTCTCTTCCCAGAGCAGCAGGAATTGCAATCTTTGCTTCTCAGAGCACCCTCCATCCAGAGGGGAGAATCGTATGTTCACCTAGCTTGGCTATCTCCTCATTGTTATAGTGGGGGCTCTCCGGGAGCTCCGGAAGGGGGGTTATCACTCCCACAGTTGTGGGCTTTCCTGTAGGCATAGTCCCATCCTTTGCTGCCCTCTTAGCTGCTTGGTCTGCGGCCCGATTTCCTCTAGCCTCAGGGCAGTCATCGTTCCTGTGCCCTGGGCAGTGGATGATGGCCACCTTCTTTGGCATCCATAGGGCTTCCAGGAGCGCTAGTATTTCAGGAACATTTTTTATCTGCTTTCCTGCTGAGGTCAGTAGGCCTCTTTCTTTGTATATGGCGCCGTGTATGTGGGCAGTGGCAAAGGCATACCTGCTATCTATATAGATGTTTACAGTCTTTCCTTTGGCCAGTCTTAGTGCCTGCATTAGAGCGATGAGCTCGGCTTTCTGGGAAGAAGTCCTTGGGTCCAAAATCTGTGTCCATCGCTCCTCCGAATGGCTGACCACTGCTGCTCCAGCATATCGGATCCCATCTTCCATGAAGCTGCTCCCATCTGTGAAGAGAGTTTCTTCTGCGTCCTGGATGGGAACATCGGTGAGATTGGGCTGACTCCCCTGTAAAGTCTCTAAGACATCTCGGCACTCATGAATCAAATCCATCCTCTCATCGCTCTCTGGCAACAGGGTAGCTGGATTGACAGATCCAGTTTGGATAAACTTTAGCCTTGGCTGGTCCAACAGCTGAACTTGGAGCTAGGTCACTCGAGTGTTGGATAGCCATTTGTCAGGGGGTGCCCGCAGCAGAGTCTCTATGGAGTGAGGAGCATGTATGACAAGATCCTGTCCCAGGGTGAGTTTATCTGCCTCCTTGACAAGGTAGGAGGTGGCTGCAGTAACTCACAGGCAGACTGGCCACCTGGATGCTACAGGGTCCAGTCTTTTTGAAAGGTAGGCTACTAGGTGTTTCCAGGGGCCCAGCATCTGGGTAAGTACGCCTTTTGCCACGCCATTTTTTTCTGCCACATACAGCTGGAATGGTTTTTGGAGGTCAGGGAGAACCAGTGCTGGGGCTGATACTAAGGCATGTTTTAAGGTGTCAAAAGCCTGCTGCTCCTGTTCCCCCCATATCAGAGGAGTGTCTCCTCCAGGCGTGGCTGAGTACAGGGGCCGTGCAATTTCTGCAAATCCCAGAATCCATAGTCTACAGTAACCGGCCACTCTGAGAAATTCCCTGACCTGCCTTTTGTTTATATGTCGAGGGATCTGGAGTATGGCCTCTATTCACCCTCTTGAGAGGGCTCGCAGGCCCTGAGAAAGTTAGTAGCCCAGATATGTGACTTGTTGAGAGCATAGTTGGGCCTTTTTGGTGGAAACTCGGTACCCCAGCTTTTCTAGCTCCCTTAAAAGATCCAGAGTCCCCTGTGTACATTCTTCCCAGGTCTTAGCAGCCAGTAAGAGATCGTCCACATATTGGAGCAGTGTAAGGTTGGTGTGGGTGACCTTGAAATTGCTTAAGTCCTGGCTTAGGGCTTCATCAAATAGGGTGGGGGAGGGCCGGGCGTGGTGGCGCACGCTTGTAATCCCAGTACTTGGGAGGTGGAGACCGGAGGATCCGGGTTCACGGCCAGCCTCAGCTACTTAGTGAGGCCCTCCGCAACTTTGTGAGACCCTGTTTCAAAATAAAGTATAAAAAATAGGGCTGGGGGTGTAGCTTGGAGGTAAAACATCCCTGAGTTCAATCCCCGGTACCGCAAAAAAAAAAAAAAAAAAATAGGGTGGGGGAATTTTTGAACCCCTGGGGTAGCCTTGTCCATGTTAACTGACCTGTAGTTCCGTCCTCCAGGTCTGTCCATTCAAAAGCAAAAATGGGTTGACTCACCGGGGCAATGGGTAGGCTGAAGTAAACATCCTTGATGTCCAACACCGAGTAGAAAGTTTTGTCTGGTGGGAGACAACTAAGCAAAGTGTAAGGATTGGGGACAGTCGGGTGGATCGTCTCCACCCGTTTGTTTACCTCTCGTAGGTCTTGTACAGGTCGATAGTCCCCAGTTCCGGCTTTTCTAACAGGTAGTAGCAGGGTGTTCCATGGGGACTGACAGGAAACAAGAATTCCTCCATCCTTGAGTCGCCGGATGTGGCTGGCGATTCCTTGGCGGGCCTGTAGTCTGAGGGGGTACTGTTTGACATGTACAGGTACTGCAGAGCTAAGAAGCTGGATAATTATAGGTGGGTGGTGCTTCGCCAAGCCTGGGAGATTCGTTTCTGCCCATACTCCTGGCACCGCAATTTTGCATTTTTCTAAGAACTCCAGGGAGGGGGCACTGAGGGTACAGGTAGGCTCTGGCATTAGAAGGTATTCTTCTCCTATGGGGTGGGTGATCATGAGCTTAATTGGAGATAGCAAGTTGGGCCTCCTCCTCTTGGAACGTAATGGTAGCCTGTAGCTTTTAGAGTAGGTCTCTTCCTAGTAGGGGTTAGGGGCAGTTGGGCATGACCAGAAATGAGTGTGTTATAGTCCCTTTTCCCAAGTCTGAGATCTTAGAGGTCATCCAGGGATAAGAGTCAATTTTTCCTGTTGCTCCCTGGACCTGGAGCTTCTCTTTGGACAGGGGACCTTTAGGGGCCTTAAGGACAGAGAAGGCAGCTCCCGTGTCTACTAAAAACTTAATGGGTTCCCCCCTACTTTTAAGGTTACCATAGGCTCACGGGGGGCTCTGAGCCTTGGCCCCATCATTCTTTCAGGTGCAGGATGGGGGTTTCTCGTTTCTTCTTTGGGCATTCATATTTCCAATGTCCTATTTCCTGCAGTAAGCACACTGATTTTTGGCCAAAGGAGATTTTTCACCACGGTTTTTTTGTTTCCTAGGGTGGGCGCCTAGGTTGTTGGCCATAACTGTCGCAATGACAGTTTGCTTTATTCTTTTCTCCTATTTTTGATCCTCTTCCATGCTGTCACTATTGTCGAATACCTTCTGAGCTATCTCTACTAACTCAGATATAACCTTTCCTTTGAATCCTTCTAATCTTTGTAATTTTTTTCTTATCTCTGGGGCTGCTTGAGAGATGAATGCAATATTAAGGATTCGTCTGTTTTCCAGAGCCTCAGGGTCTAAGGGGTGTAGGTTCGATAGGCTTCCATCAGTCTTTCTAGGAAAGCTAATGGGGATTCCCCTGCCTGGTGTATGATCTCATTTACCTTGGCCATGTTGGTCGGCTTCCTGGCTGCCACTCGTACCCCACTAAGCAGAGCTTTGCGGTACCTGGCTATCGCCTCCTTACCTGAATCAGAATTTTAATCCTAATTGGGACGACTTTGGGCTACCACCCTCTCCAAGCGAATGGGGTCTGTGGTGGGAGTCCTGTCCTGTCCCAGCACAGTGCGACATGCCCCTTGCCGGATTCGTTCACACTCCTCTGATGTGAAAAGAACCTGTAAGACTTGTTGACAGTCATCTCATGTGGGTTGATGAGTAATGAAAATAGTCTCTGGGAGGTGAACAAGTGCCTGTGGTTTTTCAGAGAAAGAGGGGTTTTGTAGTTTCCAGTTATAATGATCAGTGGTAGAAGATGGGATGTATATAAGACGTCCTTGGGTCTGGTCACTACCTGTATTGGGCATTAAACAGAGGGGGAGAAGGGAAGGTGGTGCAATGGTAGCAGGGGCTGTAGG
>PVJS01050979.1:0-14125 GCA_004027185.1 Glis glis | reverse complement strand
CCCTATTTTTTATTCTTTATTTGGAAACAGGGTCTCACTAAGTTGCGGAGGGCCTCACTACATATCTGAGGTTGGCCACAAACCTGGATCCTCCTGTCTCAGCCTCCCAAGTACTGGGATTACAAGTGTGCACCACCACACCTGGCAGACGTATATTCTTTTAAGATGTACTCTTCCAGGGCATAATACACTCCTTAATATAGACAGACAGAAAAAGTACTCAGCAAAAGCTGTTAATTAATGGGTTCCTTTTAAGAAAATAAATATTGCTTCTATTCATCTGAGAAAACAAATATCAATGTTGATGAATAATGTACATGCTGATAAAATATTGTTTTCTCCATGTGTGATTTCAAAATTAATTTGCTACATTTATTTCAGGTGCAGGGTGCCATGATTACATGGCAATAGAACGAAATTGATTACACAGGAGAAAATAATGACTGTATAACTCGATGTGACCACCAGGGGGCAGGGCAGGATAGTGCTTGCCATCTGCATCAGTTTAAGAAGGGTTTGCTATCTCCTTTATATATATGTGCATTTATCTCTCTCTCTATATATATAAAAACACACATAATATATTAATGTGTTACATTCCATGTTATTTCCTGAGAAAACATTATGTGTTCATGTAGAATAAATCACTGATAAATGTGTCTTGTACTGATAAGATACGCAAAGGGAAATTCTGTTTAAGCCTTTATTCTGAGTCAGCTAAAATTCAAGGCACACTCACTAACCAAGTTTTTCTACTTTACCCCTCGCACTTCAGCAGCTAAAATTTGATGCAGGGCCGCTATGAGGAAGGGCGCGATCCTATCTGTAAATACCATCTATGTTTCCCTGGGGGAAACTGGAACTAGGAAATATTCACTACTTATCTAATATCACGTGGTAAATTTGGCGCTAAAATTTAAACTGAGGTCTGTAAATCTTTTAAATTGAAAATCACCAATCGTCCTAATGGTCCATTCTGCCAAGTATCTTGTAGTGTGTGTGTGTGTGTGTGTGTGTGTGTGTGTGTGCGTGTGCGTGTGTGTGCGTGTGTGTGTTCTATTGCATTTGGTCCTGTTTTCCTACTACTGTTTATTTTTGAAAGATAAAATTATGATCCAACTGACAGTTTTATGTTTTTCCAATCAAAACTTTAAATTGGTGAGGTGGCACGTGGCAGTAATCCCAGTACTTGGGAGGCTGAGACAGGAGGATCGCAAGTTCAAGGCCAGCTTGCACAACTTAGCCAGCCCCTATCTCAAAATAAAAAGGGATGGGGATGGTGTTCACGGGGAGAATGCCCCTAGATTCAATCCCCAGCACCATATGCACACACACACACACACATACACACACACACACACACACACACCAACAACGACAACAAAAAACCTTTAAATTGGACTTTCTCTGTCCTAATTCATGGCAACCCTCACATTCCCCAGCCTCACCAGGATGGACCACGATAGAAACTCTCTGTGGGTTGGGAGGTAACAATGATGCTTAAGGGAGTCAGTTAAGCTAGAAAAAATGATCCCCTTTTAAAGCCATTCTACTTAGACCCGATGAAATTGGGAAAAGTTCTCTTATGAACAAATACATACCTAATAAACTTGATGCCCAGAAATTCCCTATGATAGGCTAGGCATGGGATTTTTAAAGTAAAGCTTTGAGCCGGGCATGGTGGCACACACCTGAAATCCTAGTACTTGGGAGGCTGAGACCGGAGGATCTGAGTTCGAGGCCAGCCTCAGCAATTTAGTGAGGCCCTCTGCAACTTAGTGAGACCCTGTTTCAAAATAAAGAATAAAAAATCGGGATGTGGGTGTAGCTCAGAGGTAGGATGCCCCTTGGTTCAATCCCCAGTACTGTAAAAAATAAAAATAAAGTAAATTTTTGGAGGTTATTGGCCAGTTTTAATGACAGAGGTTTGGAGGGAGGACAGGCAAAAGTCATTAGAGCCCAAATGGCCAAACCTCCCTCGTTAATTAGAGCACCACTTTAGGGAGATTCTGAATGTTGCCTTCCTGTCCTGATGTTGATGACTCTGAAGGTATTCAGAACTTGAACAACCAAAAGAAATAATCTATGTATTAGGCAGACATGAAAGAGCTTGGGGCTTTGCTTTTGTGATTCTGAATGACAGGATAGACATAGATGAATTTTAAGAGTCTGTAGAAGTACAGGTCTGATACCGGGACAACAGCCACTGTCCTCACTCAAGCAAGTACAGCAGATGCTACGACAAGGGACAACAGCACTGTCCCTTTGGGGAGCAAGTGGAAAAACCTTGCAACTGAAGGCAAGTCAGAAACCTCACTCCTCCACCTAGACACAGTCTGTCTTCATTGGAAGCTGAAGTGTAGCTCACCTCGCTCGCTGTCAGGGGTTAAGGCGATTGTCAGTGCATGCTACCTGCATGGAGCACACATTTTTTTTAAAAAAGGGCTCCACTAAGGCCAAAGAGGGACCTAACTCTCAAAGCACCCCTGGGTGTGGCTCATGCGTGACGTGTAGTGTGCAAGTGTAACTCTTGCAGCACGCGCAGGCTTGGTGCAACACACCCAGGGTATTGGCGGCAACACCCCGGCACAGGCACAAGATGCAACACCCAGGCATGATAGGCAATGTGCAGGGGCAATGCCTACGGACCAGGAGCACCTGGGCAACCACATCGAGTCCCTAGCAACCTGAGGACTATAATTGTCAGCACGTGCGACCCAAAACCCACAACTTCTTCTGCCGAGGAGCCTTGCCACCTTGCCATGCCGGCCAATGATGAGGCTGAAGGCTGAGCCTGCAGCTGGGCCAGAAGCCATGGGGCAAGTCCTCGGCTTCGGTTCTGGTTGAGCACTGGTTAGAATCATGCCTGAAGACCTGGGCCAGACTCACCACTAACCTAGAGCTGAGACCCTGACACAACCAGTGAGCTCTGTGGTAAAATGGACTTGTATCACCTGCTTCCCAGGTTGTACTAGGCGCTCTCTCTCTCTCTCTCTCTCTCTCTCTCTCTCTCTTTCTCTCTCTCTCCCCTAAAATAGCATAAGTTGTATAAAGTTTGCATGGAGTGTTAAAAAATAAAGAACCTGTCCTGGTCACGATGACAATCTGGAAAACTTATCTTCATCCTAAAGAGAAAGTCCAAGTCAGAAATGGGAGGCTCATAATTCTCAGAAGGAAGGCTCTTCTGCATTGATTACTAATTACAATGGCCCCTGTTCAGTGCCTCCAGCTTCAAGCTAAGCTAATGGGTCAACCCATGTGGGCTCTGCTGCAGTGGTTGCTTAAATAATATAATACTGTTGGAGGAGAATAAAATCATGAAGCGATGTTTTCTTCCACAGCATTAGCATTGGAGTGAATAAATAAAACAAGGCAAAACAAAACCCTAAATAGCCTCCGATGATGTCTTTTTAACCATCCTTTGTCTGGGATTAATAAACGTAGCTACTCATTTATAGTAATGAAAACATTATTTCTGGGAAAACAACCCAACGAATTTATAGCCATTTTAGACACAAAGGTGAGTGTGATCAGTGGCAAAAGGAATCCTTTAGCAGGCTCCTCATCCTAAGATTAAAACCATAAACATCTCTGATCACTTTCTCATGAAACAGCAGCAATTGCAATTGACCCAGTAAGAGTTTAGGCAAAACTGGCCACTAATGACTTTCAGTTTTCATATTAGTAGTTCCAAGAATGATCTGGAAGGAGTAAAACTCAGGGACAAGCCAGGTTCTCTAATCAACCCCACTGCACAAACACAATAGCATGTAGATTAGCATAACCGACTCCACTATACACAGAGCTGCATGTTCTAATCAACACCTGAGCACTTTATGCAAAAAAAAGAAAATATCATTTAACAATATCACCATTTATATTATTTATATCATAAATATCACCATTTATGCTTAAAACTGCTGACCTCCTGAAGTCTTGTTTCCAAAGATGAAAACTTAAGAATTCACAGAAGACTATGCATGCAGTACCACTGTCATGCTGTAATACTGGTACTCACTTGCTTTATTCTCTTTCCCACTTGCCATCTCTTTGTAATCCTAAAACAGTCTTCACTGAGACCAATACGTTTTTGTACTTTACATTTTCAAGTGTCTTGGAATTTATTTCTCCCTATTCCAGGCAATAATAACTCTGTTGAAATCTTAACCAGAGATGTACGTTATCTTACTTGACTCCTCAAACTTCTAATCAAGAAGAAAGCAGAGAAATATAAGGATTCTTCAATTTTTTTTCATATAATGCACACTTTTACATGGTTTTGCTAAAAATCACAGTAAGGACCAAAAACAAATCCTTCACCTTTATCTTGTATGCTGTATTCCTAAAATTAATGAAAGTGTTTTTATTTAATAATTTTAAATAATCTTTACATAAATTGAAATCTAAATGTAGAGTCATTTTCTGGTAGTACACAATTACTTTCCAAAGCCAGCAGGAATTGAAACACTTCCAAAGAGACTAGGAGGACAGTAAGTTTCATCAGCAGAGAGACACATTGCGGGGTTTTAAGGATTTCATGGTCCTGGAGAACATTCCCTTAACGCCTTATTCCAGTTTGAAAAGGCACCTATCTCATTTTGCTTCATATTCTTTCAGGTATGCTTAGCCTATAAAACCAACCACCATAGTGATTTTTTGCTGAAATGAACAGAGGCTTCGACACGAGTTTTCATCATGAATGCTTTGTCTTCTTACTTGACAACATGGTGGACCAGAATCTTACTTCCACCCCAGGAAACCCGGAGGGCAAGAAAGAAAGTTGGGGAATCTGTTCTAACTGGTCGAGAAGAGGGGATTACTTCTTCGTTCCAGGAGTAACTGTATTTCCCTTCCAGAGCAGGTCAAGGAATATGTGACTATTTTTCTAGGACCAGATCTGGACTTTGGTAGGAGAGACAGCTAGCCTACTGTCCCAAAGGACCATCGAGAAAGGGGAAAGGGACTGTGATATTTAAGAGGTGAGAGGTGCTGGGAAGTGAATTGAGCCTCCCAAGTCAACGGTGTTGGAAGGGAGGCGTCTGAAGAAGAAGGATGTTATAGTTAGATATAAAATGTCCCCTAAAGAGCTCATTTTTTTAATATTCAGGGTTGATGTGGTGAAGTCATGAGGGTTGTAATCCCAACAGTGGATAAATCCATTGTAGTGGATTTATGTAGATGGTACCCGGTGGGCTGGTAGGGACTGCTGGAGGTGGATCCCTGGGGGTGTGGCTTTGGGGATTATATATGGCTCCTCCTTCCCCTTCTCTCTCTCTCTTGCTTCCGGCCTCCATGATGTGAGCACAGCCCATGTACTCTCCCTCTCCTGCTTCCTACCGCCATGCCCTGAGATCCGCGGTCCCTGACCTCACATAGACTGAACTCGAAACCATAAGAAAATAAATCTTTTATCTTCTAAGTTACGTGGTCAGTCTTTTAGATGATAGCTTCAAGAATGCTGGCCGGAATGAGGAGGCTCTGCTCACATCTAGAACTTGAGTTGGAGAGCCCAGGCGGAAGCTCTTCCTAAGTGCCTTGGAAAGTACCATTGGTAGATCCTGTTATACTTCCTGTCACTTCCTCTAAGACACTGTGTTCTCCAAAGGTGGCCACAGCTTCAGCAGTGAGCGGTACATGGGCACCAAATGGCTTCCTGCAGATGCATCCTGGCACCACCTCGTCTCATGCCCAGGTTGCGTTCCTGTTGCCCACTCTGGGCTTTTCCGTGACACTGTAGCAGATACTCAGTGTTCATGTTCACCCTGGAGCTCCAGGAAAGTTCATGTTCCATGAGATGATCCTTTGACAAAGGTGGAAAGAACCAACAAGTAACAGATTCTCCATCCTCTCTGAATGGTTGATTCTAAAGGTCATGCAGTGCGGCTCTCCAAAAACTCCATAGTACAGAATGCCCAGTCATCCTGACTTTGACCAATTTGGTGAGACTTCCTTATGTGGGCTCTCGCTCTTGCTTTCTCTCATTATCCCCATCTCTCACTTCTGCTCTGAGGTCTGAGGTCCCAGCGGATGATGCAGCTTCTGTTTTCTGGGGAAGCAGACATCCTAGAGATACAGAAAACTTGAAGCCAACACAGAAATCATCCAAATTAGAAGTTTCTTATCCCCATTCCCTAATATATACATATATATGTATGTATATATATATATATGTATATATACCCTTTCATGCTCCACTCCCCACCTCGTGTGTGTGTGTGTGTGTGTGTGTGTGTGTGTGTGAGAGAGAGAGAGAGAGAGAGAGAGAGAAATCAGGGATTGAGCCCAGTGGCATTCTATCTCCAAGCTCCACCCCTAGCCAGCCCTATATTTTATTTTTTATTCTGAAACAGCACCCATCTCACTAAGTTGCTGAGGGCCTCCCTAAGTTGCTGTAACTGGCCATGAACCTGAGGTCCTCTTGTCTCACACTCGCCACCTCCTAAAGCATGCCCACTCCAACTAATAGCTGCAGGAAGAAGCAAGCAAGAAAGAGGAAGTGTCATAGTACCATGCCACTGTAGGAAAGGCTGCATGAAATGAGGGAATAATGGGATCTCTTCCTCATGGTTATTCGTCATTTAGAGAGGACACTACATTCAAAATTTTGGATGGAAAAAGAAAGATAAATAAGAGGCTTATCAGTCCTAACATCTGACAGTCCTAGTGACTCGGCCGACTCCAACAGCCCAGCAGGGGGAGGACAGACGATTTATCATGAAATCCACCCAGACATGTGAATCTTACATAACCTGGAAATTCCAACTCCCAAGTTGAAACTAAATTTATTACCTAAAAGTAACTGGAAAAGTGTCTAATGTGAAGGGTGCACAGAAACTCAAGGGCCTGCCTGAGTTCCCATCCAAATCCCTGGGAGGGTTTTGTGCCACTGGATAGACTTTTGGGGGGCAGCGGGAAATAAAACAAAAGTTTCATTTGTTTATCTATCATCCATCGTGCTCCCTCCACATACAGGATGCACAACAGTGGATGAGCCATTTAACCTGTCTGAGATTTGGAGCATCCAAGTTTAAGAATGCATTGAATATACCTTACCGCAGTAGAATCTGGCAAATAAGATCATACAGCTAAAAACATCTGGCAAAGGGTCATGGGCATTTAATTGCTCTTAGCATCCTTTCTTCTCCAGACATTTGCATCTTATCGTTCTTTGATCTCATAGTAACACTGAAGTTTAGGAAAGTCAGTTCATTAGCCAACATAAGAGTGGGTGGAAGTTATTGCTTAGAAAGGTGCTGAGGTTGGGAGACATTCCTCTCTGGTTATTAGGCAAAGCATCTCCGAAATTCAGCTTGAGGGGCCTGTAACCTGTGCGGTCACACAGGGTCCCCATTCAGAAGGTCTCCATGCCTGGTTTCATATTCTTTTTTCCCTGTCTTGAAATCCTTAATAACTTACTCCTTCACCTTGTGTTTTGTGCATTAATTCCCATGAAGCATACATGTAGACAGAGATGCATGCTATTTGAGAGTTCCGCTGTAGTTTCTCCCTGCAACATTCCCCTGGCGCTCTGCATTGCTTCGTGACACAAAATTCTAGTGAACTCAAGATGTATGGGAGCCCAGAGAGACCCAAGAGTACAAGGTGCAGATGTTCCATTTCTAAATGAGTGAGCAGGAACTCCCACATCCCTGAAAGCCCAAGTGTTCCATAAAAAACAGACGTTTTTATCTGATTCAGAAAAAAATATGGTGGCATTCTAGGAAATACAATGGACCAGGGAACCTACCATAGACACTTAACTTAGCACTCTCTCCCATGTGTCAGCCGACCACTTATGTTGAAAATGACGGCAAAGATGGGAGAAGTATCCAGACTTCAATTTCTTCTCTATCCTTTACTCATTAGTCAGCTCAAGCTAGAACAGTGTTGATAAGATGTATGTGTGCCGTGAAGTGAAATCAACACAGTAGAGATAGTTCTTCTGCAGCTACTCCACTATTCTGGTAAGAAAGAGATAGAAGCCGGACATGGTGGCATGCATCTATAATCCCAGTACTTGGGAGGCTGAGATAGGAGGATCGCAGGTTCACAGACAGCCTCAGCAACTTAGCGAGACCCTATTTCAAAAATAAAAAGTAAAAGGGGCTGGAGGTGTAGCTCAGAAGTAGAATGCCTCTGTTTTCAATCCCCAGTGTCCCCCCAAAAAAAGAAAAGGAAGGAAATATGTTTGTATATATAACCTACAAAATACAACCGATATAATGTAAGTAATTCTTCATAGCCAGTGAAAAGCTCTTACGTTTTTATTTCAAACTGGCATTGCAAAATATAATAGAAAGCGAGGGAAATTCGTGATCACTTCTACATTCAAATTCTTTTCTTTGCTAAGAGTTACATTAAGTAAATGACACCCAGTGAACAAAAGATACCATGACAAGCTGAGAAAGATCACAGAGAAACAACAAACATTTTATATTGTAGTACTTTTTTTTTGCGGTACTGGGGATTGGACCCAGGGGCATTATATCTCTGATCTATACCCTCAGCCCTATTTTTTATTCTTTTTTTGAAACCGGGTCTCACTAAGTTGCAGAGGGCCTCACTAAGTAGCAGAGGCTGGCCACAAACCTGCGATCCTCCGGGCTCAGCCTCCCAAGTACTGGGATTACAAGCGTGTGCCACCACGCCCGGCTTATATTGTAGTACTTTTAAGAACACTTTCTGCTTTCTGAACCAAAGATCATCGTTTTCATTGTTTGATGGGCCCCACAAATTTTGGATCCCTCCCTAATATTTCTTTTCTTGAGTCAAATGACGTATGTCTTGGGATTCCCCCATTCTATGGAAGGGTGTCCCTACACAAACAGCCTTCCTTTATGGAGCCTGCCATGCAGGGGAGGCTGAGACAGGAGGATCCGGGTTCACCGCCAGCCTCAGCTACTTAGTGAGGCCCTCTGCAACTTAGTGAGACCCTGTTTCAAAATAAAGAATAGAAAAATAGGGCTGAGGGTGGAGCTTGGAGGTAGAATGCCCCTGGGTTCAATCCCCAGTACCTCAAAATAAATAAATAAATAAATAAATACATATATAAATACATAAATAAATAAATACATAAATAAATAATATAAATAATATAAATAAATAAATACATAAATAAATAAAAATTAAAAAATAAGAAAGGAGCCCCTCAGCTGGCTTGACCAGTAGATGGCGCCTTTGTGCTAAGGAAAAGGTACCCCAGCTTCGGGAAGCGGTAGCCTGGCTCCTGGGTGCAACATTGGGTCAGAAGAGCTACTGAATTTTAAACTTCCATTCGCCCCTGTGGCTAGAAGCTTCCACGCCAAACCAAGTAGGCAGCATTACACAGCAGTCTTGATTCTGTTTGTGCCAACTGTTTCCTCTCATTTGAGCATTTGACTTTACCTTTTTCATTTCTATCCCATCTTTTGTGAATCACCATTCTAAAGAAATTCCACTCTTCATCCATATCTTGTTTCCACGCTTGACCAGAGAACAGAGCCAGTTGGGAACAGCGCGCTGTGTGTCACATTGTCCCTGGCAATTCTAGACACGTGGCGGTTAGGTGACATCTTGAACTTTTGGGAAAGTAGTAGGAATTATGCAAAAGCGTAGCCCAGATGGCTTTTCTTCCTTGCTGCTGGTGTTCTTTTAGTTGTTTTCTTTCTAAATAAAAGTCATCCAATTAAAAAATAAAATCACACACACAGCTCTGGTAGTAGGTTTGAGACAGAAGGACTCTCTGTAACTGATAGCATTGCAATATGTAGCCTTGCCTTTCTACGAAAAGATGACACCGAAAACAAGTTCTCTTGATTTCATTAAAAATTCACAGCGAGTCTGTTGACTATTCTCTTCTGCCCTGGGCCCTTCCCCTGCCCAGGGCAGTTTAATTTCAGTGTATTGCTCTTCTTTGTTCTCCTCCCACACTGTTGTGAAGTGTTGCTATGAGCAGCTGCCGTGCCTGTCCCCAGCCGTGGCTGCATTCCAACAGTGGGCAAAAGGAGTTATGTAAAGACTTTTTTTTCAGGGTTTCCTAGGAAACTAGTGATGCTGGTCCAGTGTGGATGTGGCACAGAAGCAAGAAGATGAAGTCTAACTTTGGAGGGATTGGGAGTGGGGATGGTGGGGACGGGGAACTTGGGAGGTTCCTTCCATACCAGTTTGCTTCAATTTTATTTGGAAAGTTTATAATAAATTCAACTCCGGGGTAGCTGTAACAGTCCAAACAATAAAAATAACAGTGGTGGGTGAAAGTTCACGACTTCACCCACACATTCACAGTGACCTAAACTGATGTTGTTCATTAGAAATTAGAAAGAAATGAAATCCAGAATGTTCTCCATTCTAAACATAAAAAAAAGCAAAACTGAATACTGAGTAGAAATTGTAGCTACTCTCTGAATTTTTCTTTTTCTTTCTTTCTTTCTTTATTTTTTCTTTTGGTACTAGGAATCGAACCCAGGGGCATTCTACCTCTGAGCTATACTCCAAGCCCTATCTTATTTTTTTTTTTTATTTTGAATCAGGGACTCATTAAGTTGCTGAGGCTGGCCTCAACCCTGCAATCCTCCTGCCTCAGCCTCCCCAGCACTCTCATTTCAGGTGTCCACCACACACGGCTCTGTCTGAATTTTCCAATATATAAAACACCAAACTGGAGCAAATCAGCCCTAACCTTCTTGAAAGGCACTTGTTCTATTTAATTGGCATGTAGAGAGAACTTTGTTCTACTTAGTACTGTGTTAGATCTGGAGAAAAGAGAGGGATTACCATGCGAGTATTACTGTTGGAGCCCACACATTAGGAAAAGAAATAAGAGAAACCTGATGTAATATAATGAATAACTAAAGAACATTTGGGCACTTACAAGCGACCCTTTCTAATGAGGGCACCCTGATTCTCACTGGATATTTCTGATATGCCTAGTATTACATGATATTGGGAAAAAATGATTTAAAGTGGCACTATGCTTAGATATAGAATGTCCCCTGAAAAGCTCATGTATTAATGTTCAGGGTTGGTGTAATTCAGTCATGAGGGTTGTCATCTCATCAGTGTGTAAATCCATCCTAATGGATTAACTGGGTGGTAACCTAGGCAGGTGAGGTGTGGCTGGAGAAGGTGGGTCCCTGGAGGTGTAGCCTTAGGAACTATGCTTTGGTCTTTGAATCCCCTTGCTTGTTAGCTCTTGCTGCAGGTCTCCATGATGTGAGAGCACAGCCCTTGCTCTTCCCCTCTCTCTGCTCCCTACTGTCATGCCCTGAGCTCTGCAGTCCCCAGCCTCATATGGAAGGATCCCCGAAATCTCCAAAAATCCTTCCTCTAAAGTTGTGTGGTCAGTCTTTTTTGGATTACAGCACTGAGAATGTTGACAGAGACAATGGGTTCTAAAAATGATAGTTTACTTCATACCAACTAAAAAATGTTGAACAATTGGACGATTTGCCACGTCATGGCAAACCACTGATGGTCCAAAATATATTTTATTACTGTGACTGACGGCAGATGAAGTGGACTGGATGTTTGGAAGCATATGAACATAACAAACAAAGTCAGTCTGACTCTAAGAACCTTTAGTCTGAAGAAATAAACACTGTCCACAAGTACTGATCATAAAAAAGGAAATTCAAACAATTGCAGAAACACACAAAAATCAAATTTTTGCAAAGGCCTGATACTCTATGAATTTATTGTCATAGTCACTATTGCTATTTTATTTTAAATTTTTATAGCATTTTTATTGCATGGGTGAGGAGATTTTATTTTGGCATTTGCCTCTGGTGACTGACAGCTTGTTTTTATAAATAACTCATGTATTTCATTTTTCAATATTTAATGCTTAAAAAATAAGTCTTTATATTTCTTGTGAGATTGGATTTCTTTGTTATCACTTACTCAGTAAAAGAAGTCAATATTTCTTTTGAATTGATTTCAAAATAAGAGAAATTCAGATTTGATAGCTTTGATAGATTTAGAAAACATTGATTTGTTTTCTCTGATATATGACTTGAGTATTTTACAAAATAAATAAGAAAAGAAAGATGAAAGAAAGACAGATAGAAGGACAGTGAACGAAATAAAGAAAAAAAGAAAGAAAGAAAGACAAAAAAGAGCCAGGCACAGTGGTGCATGCCTATAATCCCAGTACTTGGGAGGCTGAGACAGGAGGATCCCAGGTTAGAGGACAACCTCAGCAAGTCGTGAGACTCTCAGCAACCTAGCAAAACCCTGTTTCCAAACACAAAAGACAAAAAGGGCTGGGGGTGTTACTCAGAGCTAGAATTTCCCTGAGTTCAATACCCAGTACCAGAAAAAAAAAAAAAGGACAGAAAAGATTTAGTTACCATTTAAATCACATGATAGGGTAGGGTGAGTCATAGCTCCTTCATCGTTTCTAAGAATTGTTCATTAGTTTTCTTCCTCTTTCTTTTCCTCTTCCTTCTTTTAAAACACACAATAGGCCTTTAAGAATTGCCTGTGCCCTCATCCATAATTTAGGCAGAGTTGAGTAAGTTTGCCAAGATCTTAATGCTTTCCTAACAAGGGCTTCCAGAACTTTCTTCCCTATTGTACATTTCTTTAGGCCAACACCCATGGCCTAATTCCAAAGGTTGTAGACATTGTACTTGGCAGGTCTCATTCTTATAAATTATACTTATAAATATATTTATAAATAGCCAGAATATGTGTGGCTTCTGGTTTTTTATATGTGCTGTTGGTTCTGCCTGTCTTTAAAATGTGGGTTTGTCCTAATGTGATTGATTTAGATATATCTAAACACCAATTTGAGGATAACACAATTTTTTTCATTTGCTTGTGTACATTTTCATCCATGAGACATACTCAGTGGATACAGAAAACCGTACTCAGCTATGTAGTAATACACAGGAGACATGTAGTAATACACAGGGGACATCAATCACACATCTTACAAGAACCACAACCACACTCATCCATACCTAGGTCACAGTTTTCTGTGTGATTTCAGAAAACACATCTTCTACCACGTCACGCTAACTCCCAGTTGCCTGACTCCATAAGCATAATCCATGTGCCATGTTTATTGATTTATTGCAATATTTACCCATTTCTTAACCACCTAACATGTAAAACTGTGCTACCATTTTTAATAGGCTCCCCCCCTCTCTGGTACTGGAAATTGAACTAGGGGGCATTCTACCTCTGAGCTACACCCTTGTTTTGAAAGCTAGACCCTTGTTTTGAAACAGGGTCTTACTAAGTTGCTGAGGCTAGCCTCGAAACTGCAGTCCTCTAATCTTAGCCTCCCAAGTACTGGGAATATAGGCGTGTGCCACTATGTGCATCTTGGATTCTTATTTTCTTTAAAAAGTGATACTGATTAAGTTCCTGAGTGCTGTGAACCTAAGCCAATATATCCAAAGTCCTGTGGTTTTAATTGCGTGATGTGCACTAACTGGACACTTTTAGGAACACAAATGTTGTGTGGTAGCAGAAGTGTCTATCCATGCAAGGTGACTGGCCAAAGGAGAGGCAGGATGTGTGTGGTAAGTCAATAGTAGAAAACACTAAAATGAGGATGCTCACCTAGAATTTGTCTTATAGCATTCATAAAGTTGGTACTCCCCACAGATTAGTAAGCACACTGTCTTAAGCCTTTTACATTCATTACCAAGCAAATTCCCAAGGCAGACCTAATAAATGAGCAGTGATATCTGGGAAGAATGCTTCCTGCCCCCCCCCTTCTTTTCTTTTCTTTTCCCTTCCTTTCTTTTAAATATTTTTTGTACTGAGGATTGAACTCAGGGGTATTCTACCTCTGAGCTACACACCCCCAGCCTTATTAATTTATTTATTTTGAAAAAGGATCTCATTAGGTTGCTGAGGGTCTTGTCAAGTTGCTGAGACTGGCCTTGAACCTGCAATCCTTCTGTCTCAGCCTCCCGAGTACTGAGATTACAGGCGTACACCATTGTGCCCAGCTTCCTGCCCCCTTCTGATGTTATCATTCCTGGGAAAGACAGTGCAGAAATGAGACTCCCACCTTCTCAACACTGGGGTGTTGACCACGTGTCTTCCTTCCTGAGCCCTCAGGTGCTCACCTCTACCTCCTCCCCCCATCCTCTCCTCCCCATCCTCTCCTCCCCATCCTCTCCTCCCCATC
>PVJS01050978.1:0-14128 GCA_004027185.1 Glis glis | reverse complement strand
CCCTACGCCCCCGGCCCTATTTTTTATACTTTATTTTGAAACCGGGTCTCACGAAGTTGCGGAGGGCCTCACTAGGTAAAGAGAGAGAGAGAGAGAGAGAGAGAGAGAGAGAGCTGAGGCTGGCTGCGAACCCGGATCCTCCGGTCTCTGCCTCCCAAGGTACTGGGATTACAAGCGTGCGCCACCACGCCCGGATTATATCTGTTTCTTTAATTAAAAAAATTTAGGATGCAAAATGTCACTTAGAAGATTATTTTACCCCATTATTTCTGGGACAGAAATTTTTATACGCTTAGAAAGTTATAAGATATTGGTTCTCAAAGTTTGTAAGAATCCCTTTCCATAGTAAATAATTTGTAATGGTCCTTTAATTTTATGATATTAAATTTTATTCTAGAATATTGTGATCTTTCTATCAGATATAATTTACTTTAAAAACAATGAAATTCTCTATTATAAATGGGAAATAAAAAAGTTTTCTTAGAAAACTAATTTGTAACTCTATAAGCAAATGCTTGACATAACCCCAGAGACTATATTGAAGGAGTCAGATATAATTACTTATTTATAGAGAATAGTTTAGATTTAAGAAAATATAAATAAATAATTTGACATTTCATAAGGGTTAATGTGACAGTTACAAATGCAGATTAGGATTATATCAAATTCAATCTCCCAATGATATTGACATCTGACTTTCCAAAATAGCAAGCAATTTCTATGAGTATTTTAAGTAAAGTTAATTCATCCTTCTATGCACGTGATGATGCAATCCTGGAAAATTCAATATATATTAAACCATACAAAATATTTTTATTTATGTATATTTGAGGAATAAGATTTTAGGCTCAGATAATTATAAACTTATTCCTATTTTCCCACATCCTCTCCAGCATTTGTTGTTGTTTCACTTCTTTTTTTTTAACTTTTTATGTTCATTTATTGGTGCATTGTAAATTATAATTATACATTTTGATATATGTCACTTCTTGATGATTGCCATTCTGATTGGGGTTAGATGGCATCTAAGTGTAGTTTTGATTTGCATCTCCCTGATTGCTAATGATGTTGAACATTTTCTCATGTTATTTATTGGCCATTTGTATTTCTTCTTTAGTGAAGTATATATTTAGTTCAGTTGCCCATTTCTTGATTGGGTTATTTGTCTTTTTAGTGTTGAGTATTTTATGTACTTTGTATATTCTAGATATTAGTCCTGTATCAGAGGGAGAGCTGGCAAAGATCCTTTCCCATTCTGTAGGTTTTCTCTTTAGACTCTTGATGGCTTCCTTTGAAGAACTGAAGCTTTTTAATTTAATGCCATCCCAAGTTTTTTAAGTTCTTTGTATATTTTAGATAGTATTCCTCTATCAGATCGCACATTCTGTAGGCTCTCTATTTAGACTTTTAATGGTTCCCTTTGTTGCATAGAAATGTTTTAATTTAATACCATCAAATTTATTAATTTATGTTTTAATTTCTTGAGCTTTGGGTGTCTTATTGAGGAAGTTTCTGCCAGTGTCTATATGTTGGAGCATTGGTCCTATATCCTTTTCTAGTAATCACAAAGTCTATGGTCTAATTACCAGGTCTTTGATCCATCTTGTGTTGATTCTTGTGCAGGGTGACAAGTTGGGGCTTAATTCCATTTTTCTACAAATGGATAACCAGTTTCCCCAACACCATTTGTTGAAAAGGTTTGTCACTGTCACTATGAACTACATTATGATGTGAGACAATAATGCACCAATGAAATATATATATATATGTATATATGTATATAAAGGAAAATATCTTTTCTCCATCATATGTTGTTGGCATCTTTGTCAAAATCACCTGGCTGTAAGTTTGTAGATTTGTTTCTGCACCTTCTATTCTGTTCCATTAGGCACTTTCCTCACATGGGGTTTCTGCCTGGTCTTTGAAAAGGTGGTTAGACAGCACCTCCTCATCAGGAAAAATGGACCATTTTTGTAGATTCAAAGGGTCCATGAGAAGTGGGGAATTTATGTTTTTCAACTGTCTCTATCCAGATTTCCCCATTGCAAGATGGAGAGTCCTGCTACATCTTTATTAGGGTCCTGATCTTGAAATAGGAGACTTAGCAGGGTTTATCTCAAACTTTTCCTATGCTGAATTTATTATTTATCAATTGATCTTTGTCAAATACATAGTGATCCTTATCTTCCTTGTTAATTTTGATTTATTATACAAGAATTTCCTGCTGCTCATTTTACCTTAGATAATTTTATTGCAACTGAGTAATTTGCATCCTCTCAACTTCGAGTGACAAACCTAAAATTTTGTTTGCTATACTAATGCTAATAAACTTTGTATCTGTATTCCATTCAATGTTTGTTGTTTATTTTCTATCTAGTCTATGTGGGTATGTCTTATTTTCTCAACCAAAAGTATTCATTCAAATAACAAAATAAACTCTAGTGGACTTGCCTATTTCTTCCTCTCCTCCATGAATTGAAACACACTGGGGTAGGATAAGTATATTGACTTCAGGTTGAAAAAATGGAGCCCAGAAGATCAATTCTAAATATCTTGAGGTGTTTTCTCTAGCTTTTATCCAAGAAAGCTTGATCACATTGAAATTTCTATTTTAAAGCAGAATAAAACCAGTTGAGGAAAAGATTATTGCTCAGTAACTGAGAGCATGCAACCACATTGTCTTCCCATTTTTACTATTTGAAAAGTATATATGTTTTCCATTGCTGAAACAGTTATAGTATTTTATGGAGAATATTTCCTTCCATTGAACTTCAAGTTCTTATATGTCCTAGAGAACTAGCAAAACCTGACAGAAGGAATCTGCATTAAGGTAAAAAAAATGAGATTCCATGGCAAGAGCTGAAATATTCCTAAAGTGAATATGCATATGCAAATAACAATAATGATACCAAGCACTATACATTGTGAGTTTTTTCTTGGGGAGTGCAGTTAGGGCATCATAGAAATTATAAATCTAAGAAGTCATTTAGATCATCTTTATAAGCAGGTGACTACTATTAGATTATTCCATATAGTTTATCATCCCTAGGGTTTTTATAGATTTCATGTGCACACTGCCAGCACCATAGTGGATTATTTGATGAAGTTCTATGAGATTCTTTAGTGTGTATTATATAATGGCCTAGAATTAATCAGGTGACAATAAACTAAGTAGCTTTTATTAGAGTTGCTTCACATTTGTTCCATAATTACAGTAATATGGGTAGAAAATCATTAGACTCACGTTTGATAGGTATTTTCTTTTAGAATCATGTTTGTTTCTTTTTCTCTTTGAGTTCATATGAAAAATAAAAATACTAGAGCTTGGTGGATAATTTTTTTTTTTTGCGGTACCGGGGATTGAACACAGGGGCGTTCTACCTCCGCACTACGCCCCCGGCCCTATTTTTTATACTTTATTTTGAGACCGGGTCTCACGAAGTTGTGGAGGGCCTCACTAAGTAGAGAGAGAGAGAGAGAGAGAGAGAGCATTCGCGTGCACGCGTGCACGTGCGTGCGTGAGCTGAGGCTGGCCGCAAACCCTGATCCTCCGGTCTCCGCCTCCCAAAGTACTGGTATTACAAGTGTGCGCCACCACGTCCGGCTTGGTGGATAATTGAATGAAGTTCATTCTATACCTGGAGGTTATGGAGCTCCAAGATTTTCCTTAAATCAGACTAGTCTCATAAAAAAAAGACAGATTCCCCGTAAAAAATGCAATTTCGAGGGTTTTTTTAATCAAAAAGAGGTGAAATTGGCTATTTGACAAGTAAGAAGGTCATATAGTTAAATGTAAAATGTTCCCTAAAGAGCTCATTTATTAATATTCAGCATTGATATAGTGGAGTCATGAGGGTTGTAATCTTACCAGTGGATAAATCCATTGTAATGGATTTACCTGGGTGGTACCCAGTAGGCCAGTAGGGTATGGATGGAGCAGGTGGATCACTGGCGGTGTGGCCTGGAGGATTATATATGTTTCCTCCTCCCCTCCCCCACCCTCTCTCTTGCTTCCAGCATCCATGATGTGAGGAGCACAGCCCATGTGCTCTCCCTCTTTCAGCCTCCCGTCCCCATGCTCTGAGATCCTCAGTCCCCAGTCTCACATGGACTGAACTTGAAACTGTAAGAAAATTAAATTTCCCTCTAAGTTACATGGTCAGGTCTTTATATTACAGCTGTGAGAATGCTGACAGATACAGAAGGTAAGTGATTTTATTAAACTAGACCATGTTTTTAAAGATTTTTTAGACTTTCCAAGAAACCATGTGAAGATTTCCTTATATTTTCAGAATTTTTTCCAACATCAGCCTAAGTAAGAAGTATTTACTCCTAATTAAAGACTAAGAGTAATAGTGTCCTATCTGCTAGGAAATATTTTTTTAGATGAATGGTTCACTGAAAAAGCAGAAAATCAAATATTAAAGGGAAACTTTCAAAATATGTGCTACTGAATCTAGAAACCTAATTACATTTCTGTTTTCTATTCTACTCTCTTTTAGCTATGAATAACTTTAAACTCTTAAGTAGGGAAGAGGAGAGCAAGCCCTTTTACTTCAGAAAAATTAGTGTATTATATTAGCCTGTTTTAAAAATATATATAAATTTACTTCAAACTTTATTTCCCTATGATATTTTAGAATCCTTGAATTGACTTAAAATTTTCAGTAAAAGAGAGAGAGAGAGAAAGAGAGAGACCACTAGACTAATTTCATGTACTCTCCACTTCAGATCTGTAGATATTTTGTAAGGTGCATGACAAAAATTCACAAAATATCTTTTCTAACTGTTCCGTTTTCAAATAAAAGAACTGAAACTAAATCTTCATTTGTTATATTCAGGGAACTTAAATCCAAATTGATTTTTTTTTAAATTTTGGCCTCAATGTAGATTCAACTCTTAATCAGTATTCTTTTGATAGCTCAGTAACTAGAATCCAAGAATGAGAAATTCAAGCCATTGATTGATCTTTTCAAGTGGAAGTATTAATGGATCACGTAAGATCTATGGATCTCTATTCTCTAAAAAGCGTTATTTATACCATGTGTTTTTGCTGGCCTTTCCTTAAAGTCATTCCTGAAACTAAGCATTTGAAGCTGACATGTTGATAAACAGAAGTAATTATCCAAGGACTAATAATTCACCTTTTTAAATATAAAAGTAAGTACTTGCTAAATGCTTTAAAAACCATGATGTATCTGTATAAAGAATAAAAGCCATTTGTTAAAAATAGAAGTCTAAATTTAGGAGAACCAAAAATAGATGAATGACTTCAAAGTATAGTGGCAAAATCATTCATTATAAGGAATATTCTATGACATGGAAAGCTGGAGAACATGATGAAAGACGGAAACAGGATGCCATCTATGTTGTCAATTAAAATGAACATAGGGGATTTAAGTTGTCTGGACTGAAGAGATTCTGTAACTTCCTCTCTGTAACACTCATTTTTTTAATAATAACAATTTTCATAAAAGGTTGTCTCCTAGGAATCATTATTCATGAGATAATTGCACTTCTACTGTTTTCAAAGATCATTTTCTTTAAAAAAAAGCCTAAAAAGTAATCCAAGCCTATGGAGTCGAAAGATTGGAGTGAGCTCTTGTAGACTATGGTATGGTTCCTAGGAATAGCCCAAACTTCTCTTCTAATTGCAACATGCCATACTCCAGAGGAGCCCAAAGAATACAGAGGTCATGGCCGCTGTTGACAACTCTATGTCCAGGGCCACCAAAATGATAACAAGGACAGAGAGTTAAACAGGACATTCAGTAAAATGAAGGCCATGTGGGAAAACCACAACTAACATTTCTGAACGCCTGTTATATTACACACACTGGTTTATGTGTGATAAACATATCAACACACTTGACTTTCTCAACAATCCCATGAGGGAAGGAAACTGCATCTCAGAGATCTTAAGTAACTCATCCAAGGTCATACACATGGTAAAAAGTAGAGTCAAAATTCAAACCCAGGGAGTCTGGCCCCAAACTTGCACACTTAACTACTATGACATCTTCAGAAAATCAGCAGTACACCCAGCAAAAGCCAAATAAATAGATAATAAATAATCAGTAAATCAGTCAAAGGTTAGATGAATGTGTGAACCTATTTGTTATATGCACACACACATACACACACACACACACACACACACACACATATATATATATGCATTAAATGAATACATTTTTCACTAAGATATTAATTCTCATATTTTCACACTGTAAAATATTTCCACCTATATACTGTCTGAGGAGAGTATACACCTAGTTGAAAATGTCATAGTTTCTAACTCTACTTCCCAAGAATCCTAAATTCAGTTTCTCAAATTCAGTTTAATATTTTCTCTAAAATCTTATTCTCTCTAATGCATTAAAGTTCACATAATTATCCTCCAGGTAAACTCAGTGAAATTAGAAACTACTTCATAACTCCACGCTAGAATCAGTGAACTCTGAGTTGAAACAAAGGAGGTGTTACTCATGAAATCGCCTGTGTGGATCTGCCATTTCCTCTGTCTGCTCTGTGAACACCAGTTCCAGTACCAAGTGGCAAGTCTGATGATAACGTGCCTTCATCACGACTTTGGGGACCCCTCTCTAAGTTATGGGAAACTGTATACTGCTCTTCCATGGCCATAAAGACCCCTGAGTCTCATGGAGCTCTCCCACATTCCCTCTGCCTTCACCCATCAGGGCTGCCATTTTCATCCACAGTTGTGAACAAAACTCTTTTAGGAGGTTCTTTGGGAAGTGTGTTTACCCCCAGGCTATAGTCTTAAAGTGAGATTTGGATCCCCTATGTACTTGGGACCCCCAAAATCTATCTGGGGGAAAGATCTACCCCCACCCCCAACCATGCCAGAGCTAACCAGCATAGCATCATTTTTATTTTCTGGAATCACACCGATAGCTAACCCTAGAACTTATCACTTCTTCTCATTTCCTTCCCCAGTCAGTACAATGTTATATCCACTTCATAATGGTTAATCTTGGTTTTCAACTTGACTAGATTGAGAAAACTGATAAAACATCCTTCTGGGTGTGTCTGTGAGGATGTTTCCATAAAAGATTGGTATGTGAGTCAGCAAACCTAGTGGGGAAGTCTCTCCCTGAACATAGGCAGCATCATCCAATAGCCTGGGAGCCCAGATGGAAAGAAGAGACAAAGAAGGGGAAGCTAGCCTGCACATGCTTGACCCTCCTTGAAAGGCTGTGGCTTGTGCTGATGCTATTGTCCATGGACATCAGATTTCATATTCTTCAGTCTTTCAAGACAGACTTGCACCAGTAGCTTATCCAGGGAGCTTCCAGCTCTGAGGCTGCAGAGTTGGTCCTTCTTGTTCTGAGGCCTCCAGCTCCTTGAACTCAGCAGCTACTGTGTTCCCCAGCTTTCTAGTCATTGTAGGCCAATCTGACAAATTCCTTCATAATTATATACATATACAATATATAATTGTATATATTCTATTGGTTTTGTTCCTCTGAAGAACCATAATACAGAAAGGAAGCTACCTCTTTTACCATTATTAATTCTTCCCACATTCATAGTTTGTAGATGGACTATATGTTCTGATTTCTTCAGGCTCTTTAACTTTTAGAACAGGGAAAAAAGTTTGTTTTTCTCTCAAAAGACAGTCTCTTCCTTGGAAATAAAAATATTGTTTTGGCAAATTTAATTCTCAGGCTAGACAGCTTGGGTTCAAATTCCAACTCTGTTATTCATTAGTTGTATGATCTTAGAAAAGTGATTTAAATGCTTTAGTACTATTTCATCATCTTAAAACAATAATAAACACATTACCTAACTTGTAGAGATGTGATGAGGACTGGATGCATAATACACATAAAACACCCACTACACAATAAACACAGAAAAGTATTATTATCACTAGGCAAGGGCTAGGTGTAGAAACTCAGACCATGAAAAATGCCAGGAAATGTAAAAACGACTGGCTTCAGCACATAATACTTTTGTCCAGGCACAAATTCATCTTGTCTGCTTAGAAAATCTTTTGGGAAAAGAAGAAAGTTTGTTTTTTCTTTAAAAAAAAAAGGAATAGCTGGGTGTGGTGCCGCACACTTGTAATCCCAGTACTTGGGAAGCTGAGACCGGAGGATCCGGGTTCGCAGCTAGCCTCAGCTACTTAGTGAGGCCCTCCGCAACTTAGTGAAACCCTGTTTCAAAATAAAGAATAAAAAATAGGGCTGGGGGTGTAGCTCGGAGGTAGAATGCCACTGGGTTCAATCCCCAGTACCGCAAAAAAAAAAAAAGGAATAAATTCTAAAAGATTTACTGATGTGGTACTGATAATAATAAATATTTCTAATCCATTGAAAGAAAAATATGAACTTAATTCCTTACTTTGAAATCCACTCTTATTTTCAATGAATTTACTAATGAGTAATGGGAAGACTTTCTAAACTCAATTTGAGAATAGAAAAGAAGCTATGTTTTATAATGCCATATAAATTAAACCAAATAAAATAATGAATGTTTTGATAAATATTTCCTGGGGGTCCTTATGGTGGATGTTATGGTCCAAGCTGAAATTAAGATACATAACATTTTTTCTCTCTTCCAGGAGTTTACAATACAGACAGGTGAGCAAATGCCTTAAGGTAGAAAAACACTTTAAATAAGGTCACAACGTGTTATGGGAGAGAGAGTACATTTTAGTATTCTTTATGCAAAATACAACAGACTTCATAGAGGATGTGACATTTAGGCAGGGACTTCAAAAAAGAACCTTTGTAAAAGAGTGATGATAAGTTTTTATCAACAGCTTTCTAAAAAATATACATTTATATGTATAATTTTCATTTAAAGTTTAATGGCATAAACATGTGTAGCACATAATTGACCAGTGATAAAACTGCACAATTCTTTTTATTGTAATTTCCATATAGATGACAGATTCTCACATAATATTTTTACTGACTTTTGCCAAATTCTTTCTTTTTTTTCTCGTTTTTGGGGCCATGGGTATTGTACACAGGTCCTCTATGCACATACTCTAGTGGTTGTCTCCATACTGAAGAAAGATGTTAAATCAAACCTTGATTTTTATTACTTACTGAGTTTCATAGCATAAATAGTGCCACCATGTCTAATTTCAAACTATTTGATGTCAATGAAAACAGATTTGGGCAAAGATATGCAGTTGTACATTTTTATACTATAGACATAAGTAATGTAACATAGGAAACAGTAAAATATGGAGTATTTAGAAGGTAATGCATTTTAGTATTTCTTGCTTCTTTTTTTTTACATAATGTGTTTAATTGCAAGTTTATATCATTTGACTTTTTTCAATGGCTGTGTTAACCACTGTCTCATAAAATTCCTGAAGATTTACCAGTGGACATGTGAGCTGCCTTGAGCCAGCTGGAGCACCCTACTGGGTGTTATGTTTACAGAAAATCTACATGCCTGAATCTTTACCCTAAATTATAGATGAGGAAGGAGAGGATCAGTAAAGTTAAATAATTTGCCTACGCTCATTCAAGAACTAAGTGGTGGAGCAAAGATGCAATCCAGGTTTGTTTGATTACCCAGAATTTCAGGGGCTGGGAACCCATAGGGCTGTCTCCAGAGTTGTTTTTCCCCACATTTCTAAACCCTGGAAGGCTACCCAAGGAAATGCTTTTCCTACATCAGCTATAACCCAGATGTTTTGATGCCTACAGTTTAAAGTACATCTAACAGAATGACCTAAATATGGGGCAGCTGGCTACGCTAGACAAAAACCTGCACTCCAGAGGCGGTCCACCAGCACTGTGTCGAAATGCTTCAAGGATGATGACTGCTAGTGCTCTGTTATCCATATCTCAATGAATATTGCACATTTTGCTGGGTGAAGCAGTGAATTTCAGATGCCTTGGGGAAATTGGCAGTTTATCAGCAAGTGGATATAAAAAGCGTGAACTCACTGCTGATATTACATGGATTAACTAAATGCATTTAAAAATATTCCCCACCCTTGGGTGACCTGAGTGTAAGTATACTCTGGTATCCACGGCTTGCTCCTTAATACTTCTCTGGCTTGATGGATTTCTGGAGGTACAATGCTACGGGAAAAGAAGCCATCATTAAAGTACCCTGTGTTAGACTTGAGTAAACATTTCTTTTAAGGTGGTGTTTGGAGCACTAAACCTACAGAATAAGTCATATATACTGTTTTATGACTGCTTGCTAATAAATGTAGTTTTTAAGTGTATGTGAGGGATAGGATTTAGTCTGAGACCTGTGTGCCTTAAAATTTGAATATTGAGGGGAATGTCTGGCCCTCTTCCATCTCAAAGTTACCCATGGCTACTGCTATCTTCTAAGATCACAGGCACCAGCTTCCATGGTTCTCAAAACAAGTTTTTAAAGTTTTGATTGGCAAGAAAGAATGAGAATTTCATGATGAGGAAACTAATTGTAAAGAGCCCAGAGGAGAATGAGAGCACAGGGAGCGAGAAACAGGATTTTGATGCAGGAGAGACTGTGCAGTCCCTGGGAGAGGGCGAGCGCGTCAGGGATGCGGATGCAGGCAGGGTGCAGGAGAGCAGTTCCCAGGCCAGGCATCAGGCATAAATTCTGGATTGTAGCAAACCAGTCAATTCAGTTATTTCCTTGTGAAAATACTCAGTTTTGGCATATAAATGCATAGCGGTATCTCCAAAAGAGTTGTTTTTTCCTAGGGTTCTTACTACTGGACTGTTGCTGATCTTGCATTTCATTCATATGAGGATCACAGAGGCCTATGAAGTGAGTCCCTGTCAGAGCTCTGCCATCGGCCAGAAGAAGAAACTGCTTCTTTGACTTTTTCAGATGTTAGATAACGATTGCTCCCTGGATGCTAAACTTGGTGCATCTTAAACTGGCCTTTATCCAGAGCCAGTTTATACCAACTCACAGGTAATCTTGCCTTCTACCCAAGTATCAGAATCCAAGTTACCAAAAGAGCATTTTTAATTTTTCCTCCTTCATTTAGGTTCTTAAAATTATAGCCTCTGTTTTGCTTGAGAGAAGAAGCAGATCAAATAATGTTATATCCATATATTATGGTATCACTACCAATCCCAGTAATATCTATTGGGGGGTTAGAGGGGAAAGCTGGGTAGGATCCATTGTGAAACACATCAAGCAATGTGTGAATAGATAAATGTATCACTGTGAATCTATGTTGTAAAATTGTAATTCACCAATGACATTATTAAAAATAAAAAAATTAGCCAGGCATGGTGGCACATTCTTGTAATCCCAGTACTTGTGAAGCTGAGACAAGAGGATTGCAGGTTCAAGGACAGCGTCAGTAAATAGTGAGACTCTCATCAACCTAGAGAGACCCTGTTTCAAAATAAAAATTAAAAACAAGGGCTGGGGGTGTAGCTTGGAGGTTGAATGCCCCTGGGTTCAATCCCAGAGCCACAAAAAATTAATTAATTAATTAATTAATTAAAAACACCTTATACTCTCCCTAGAAAATTTACTCCTAAATAGATCAGAGTTCCCTTCCTGGGACCTCCCTGGAGGGGGAATGTGGGCAGATTGAGACTGACTTTGAATGCTAACGAGTTTGGACTTGATTCTGTGAGGCAGCAGCAGGCTCTCTAGGGGAGTGACAGGAGCAAAGCTACATTTTAGGAAGATAATTATGTCACCAGTGTGATGTATGAATTGAGAGATGAGAAGTTAGAGACAAAGTCAAAGGCTGGGAGCTATTTCAACAGTTCAGAATTGAAGTGATGGGGGCCTGAATAATAACAATGCATACAGAAAATTCAAAAACTTGAGATTCATTTTGAAGTAGACACTCACAGTACTGATTGAAAGTGCAATGCACCAGAAGGTGGTAAGTGGTGAAGCTCAGGAACAGAGAAATGAGCTGGCTTCTGTCATACTGAGACAGGAGTTTGAATGGCACAGGAATGTGGGAATGGCTAGCAATATATTGAAAATGCAGTTCTAATTAGTAATACAGAGAAACTGAATTTCACGGGAGGAAGTTGAATTATTTTTCAGTGAAATAAGTCATGTCATCTTCAACTGAGAGGAAGTTATTGGTGTCTTGGGAAGTCTCCTAGAGGTTATCCAGTCCATCTTCAATATGTATTTAATGAAACATTTATAGCAAACTTTGAAGGGTTTGTGCCTAGGATTAAGGAAATATCAATCTGACCATATCAGAGTCATTTATAGAGTAGGGAGTCCACTAACAGAAAATCTGTAGCTAATTAATGTTTAGATATCAGAACATTAAACAAAACAAGCCTATTATGATCATAGCTTTAATTATCCTTGAAGCAAATTTAGTCATCTCCCTAGTAAACATTCTTTGGCTATCCTGCATCACATAAAGGAAAAAGTCTAAACTACTGTGTGTGTGTGTGTGTGTGTGTGTGTGTGTGTGTGTGTGTGTGTGTATTTTACTGGAGATTGAATCCAGGGGCATTCTACCTCAGAGCTACATCCTCAGCCTATTTTATTTTATCTTATTGTATTGTATTTTTGAAACAGGGTCTCACTACATTATAACATGCTTCCTTGAACCTGAGATCCTCCTGTCTAAGCCTCCCAAGTACTGGAATTACAGGTGTGCGCCACCATGCTTGACAAAAACCTAAACTTGTTAGCATTTCATGCAAGACTTCATGATCCTGCTCCTAGCTATTGCTCTGATTTCCTCTCACAAATTTCCCTGAAGGGCTGCTGAATAAATATGCCTTCTTCCTAAGATTAACCATTTGCTGTAGGTTCTTTTCCAACTAAATGGTTTGGCTCAGGCTCAAAAGTATATTGAGGGGAAAGGAACTTGAAGGAATAAAGCACAGAAGAAAAGTGCACTTTGAAAAGTAAGGGACAAGCCAGGCATGGTGGCGCACGCTTGTAATCCCAGTACTTGGGAGATTGAGAAAGGAGGATCGCAGGTTTGCAGCCAGTCTCAGCTACTTAGAGAGGCCCTCCACAACTTAGTGAGATCCTGTTTCAAAATAAAGAATAAAAAATAGGGCTGGGGGTGTAGCTCAGAGGTAGAATGTCCCTGGGTGCATCCCCCCCACCAAAAAAAAGAAAGAAAAAGAAAAGAAAGGGGCAGAGATAGTATTGTTCAGCCATAGGATAGCAAGAAGGAATTAAACATCACAGATAAAAAAGAGAAAAAAGTAAGAGTCTCCATGTCTGAAGATACACACCCCTTGTCATCATTCTCCCTTGAGTAGTGCCATTTTCCAGCTATGTCACCACTTCTTGTGGAGGGCAAGAGGAATTAAAAACAGAATTCAACAATCATTCTGTGAGACAACTTGTAGTTTAGTAAAGAATCTCAAAATAAATTTTAATTTTGTGAATTCTTTGAGAATTCACATATTATTAAATGTGATAGATAACAAAGGAATGAGCATTAAAAAGAGATTGATAAAAGAGCCAGCCAGATTCTTTTGCTAAAAGTGTTGTTGTCTAACCAAACACTTAGAAAATCAGTGATGAAAGTCAACAGTCTGTTTGGCTACATTAACTGAATTTCCTACCTGTACACTCCAATTGGTTCTTTGATATACTACCCTCATCAAAAAACAATTTTATTACCGGAAAAAAAGAAAAGACTTATTCTAAATTAACAAAAGAATACAAAGTTCCTAATATTGATATTAATAAATAATGCTATAGGTTTTGATTTACAATAGTTGGAAGAAAATAAACAAAAAAAACTAGCTACCTCTAAATGAAAGGTATTTATGTGGATCTATTAAAAATGCCATATTAGGGGCTGGGAGTGTAGCTCAGTGGTAAAGCGCTTACCTAGCATGTGCAAGGCCTTGGGTTTAATCACCAGTGTTAAAAAAAGATTCTGCCTCAATTTCTTCCTCATGATTTTTCTCACTTGTAAAGGTAAGGAAACAGAGACTCTAAGACATTATTGTCCAAGATGGGTAGCTAGTAAGGTATAAAACTAAATTTGAACAGTCATTCGACTACAAAGGCTATGTTGCTTATATCTCTAAAATTTATCTCCCAACATTTTGTTTATTTTTTTTTCTTCATGTTTTTATTGGTGCATTGTAGTCTCACATCACAATGAGTATCAGTTTGGTGTTAACATACATGCACACAGCTCTTGGTGTCCCTCCCCCCC
>PVJS01050977.1:0-14128 GCA_004027185.1 Glis glis | reverse complement strand
TAGCTGAGGTTGGCCATGAACCCGGATCCTCCGGTCTCAGCCTCCCAAGTACTGGGATTACAAGCATGCGCCACCATGCCCAGCTTTCACTAGGAATTTTTTAAGGGCCAGCATGCATACTCCAATATATGTGTGTGTGTGTGTGTGTGTGTGTGTGTGTGTGTGTGTGTGATTATTTATTTATTTATCTATTTATATAATATCTATGTGCTACTCCAATATATGTGTGTGTGATTATTTATTTATTTATTTATTTATCTATTTATACAATATCTATGTGCTACTTTACATGTTAAAATTTATACAAGGAAATGTTTAAATAGCAAGGAATGTGTGAAATTAATAAAACTTTTTAACAGTTTTCATAAATTTCTAGAACCAAAAAAAGCCTATAAGCAGCACGTCTATGCTTCATTGTTCTCTTTAGAATCATGGTTACCACTTTGTGTCACAGCAATTTGAAGGTCTGCCATCTAAGTTCAGATCATACCAACACTTAAATGTTGTCTGACAGGAAAATGAATCTCACATGGAAGTTCCAAATGGAACCAAATGGAAGAAGTCTCTCACTTGGCTGCATTTACTAATCATAATACCCATTTTTAAAATCCTATCCTCAATTTATGTAGAGGTTTTCTTGAAGAATGGCTAATACATTTCCATCAGTTTTTTGTAAAAAAAAAATGTTCCTATAAACAAATTAGAACAGATTGCATATATCTACATCTCTATCTTTATCATCTATATACAGATTATTTGGTGGTACTGGGGATTGAACCCAGGGGCATTCTACCTCTGAGCTACATCCCCAGCTCTATTGTATTTTTTATTTGGAAACAGGGTCTCACTAAGTAATTGCTGAGAGTCTCACTAAGTTGCTGAGTCTGTCCTCAAACCTGCAATCCTCCTGTCTCAGCCTCCCAAGTACTGAGATTACAAACGCCACCATGCCCGGCATATTTATATTTTTTCACAAATAGATTCAAAACCCACTAAAATTATTTGGGAGATTATTTAATATGTTAGCAAATTCTTCTAAGTTTACTAAGTTTGCAAGTGAAAAACACATGTAATTTCCACAACTAAACACTCTGATTACAGAGGCATTTCCTAAGACATTTTTTAGAATGCCTTCTGGGTATTAAAAAGTAGTTTGTTTCTCATCATTAAATGTCACTTTCACCTTGAAAAATCAAGTCACTTCATCTGTTCTTATTTTCTTTCAATGTATCTGCTAGATGGCACACTGCCTACAACCATTTGTCAACAAATTACAGATTTGTCTTTAACTTCAACAATCTTTTTAAATGCTTGATACAAGATAAATAGTAAACCTCTATGTTCATGGTGACCCTTCTCTCATTATAAAGCAGGTGTCAGCAAACTATGACCCTGGGATCAAGTCCATTCCACTCCTGTTTTTATAAATAAAGTTTTATTGGAACACACTCATGCCGGTTCATTTACATATTGTCTATGTTTTTTTTTTTTACCCTGCAGTGGCAGAGCTGAATAGGTGTGACAGAGACCAGAGGATCTTCAAAGCCTAAAATATTGACTCTCTTCCCCTTTACAGAAAACATTTTCCAACCCTTGCTATAGATCATCAAAAAGTTTTATAAATAAAAGATTCAGTTTTCATAGAATTCACCATACCTATATTCTGGAAATTTTAACTCCCTATGGCTTTGAATTCATAGGCAATAGCAGCCTATGAATGATGTAGTCATTAAATGTTACTTGTGCTTCATTTCTTCTAGCCTTACCCCTTCATTTAAGAAATTGTTAACACATTTATAACTAATATAACCCTTCCAGGATATATTTTCCTTAGTGGAAGGAGATAGAATTATTTTTTCATGTATTTCATTGTTGAAACAGAATCTAGTAAATACCATAAACTGAGACAAGCTAGAAACATCTGTACATTCATCCAGTCATATGGGAAACTTCCCGCAATGTCAACTCTGTCCTCTTTCAGACACGGCAATCCATTCACCCAGCCTGAGTTAACTGGAATACATTGGTTATTATCATGGAAATTTTTCATTTTGGGGCTTCCCAGAATTTATTCTCCCATGCTAATTGCACTCCAATTTTCTTTTGAGTAACTACCTCTTCCCCACTGTGAGATAAGGAAGCAAGATAAAATTACAGGGTCAAAAGCACCATGAGTCAGGGGAAGTATAAGCTCTGCAGAGGGGGAAAAATCATAATGGACAGAAACAGAGATGAAAGATGAAAAGGTCTTATAAAAAGAACAGCCTTCTTTCCTGATTTTCTATTTCTCTTTTATAGTCCCTTTTAGGTTCAACTATACTTCATTTCTCCTCCATCAATGTCTATGACATTGTCTCAGTGTCTGGGATATTGATTGTTGTAGCCACATAATAACTATACCATTTCACTTGGGCTAATTTGAGTGACTCTCTCTTCCTAGCAACCAAACGGTCCCTAACTGTGAATATTCAATCCCAGAAAAAGTAGTTGCAAACAACAAACACTCAGAGGAAATGAGGAATGATTGCTACAGAAGAACTATGACGCTCTCCTCCTCCCCGTACCACCCCCCACCTAGGTGAGAAGTTGGAGTCTGGGATATGTAGTGGAGAAGCAGCTGGCTAAGCTTCTACTATGAGTCTCCATCTCTGTGCAACCTTAAACCAAGTATCACTTCCCATAGTCCCTTCAGCCATCAATGGATTAATCCCCTGATGAGGTCAGAGCCCTCAATGTTGAATTTTAGGCAATGTCCAAACATTGCCTAAAAGTCCCACCTCTGACTCTTGCTGCACTGGGGATCATACTTTCAACACATGAGCTCTTAGGGGGAGGGGAGGACATTATA
The DNA here is from genome assembly GCA_004027185.1 of Glis glis. NCBI lineage: Eukaryota > Metazoa > Chordata > Mammalia > Rodentia > Gliridae > Glis > Glis glis. Next base: position 11,280 of record PVJS01050977.1, on the reverse strand, counting down.
AATCCAAACCAAAACAAGCCCAACTCAGAAATTTCAGGGGAAAAAAGGAATTTCAGAAAGAATCTTTATGAACAATAAAAAAATCAAAGCACAGTAAGGATGGCAAACAATGAACAGGCATGATGATGCACACCTGTAATCCCAGTACATGAGAGGCTTTGACAGGAGGATGCAGGTTTGAAGCCAGCCTCAGCAACTTAACGAGACCTTGTTCAAAATAACAAGTAAAAAGTTAGGGCTGGGGGTTTAGCTTGGAGGTAGAGAGCCTCTGGGTTCAATTCACAGCACCCAAAATAAAAAAAGAAGAAGGAGGAGGAGGAGGAGGAAAACGAGGAGGAGGAGGACGAGGACGAGGATGAGGAGGACAAGGAGATGGGCAAACAACCAACAACAAATGGCAACCCTTACTCAAGAGCATGAAAGCACTTTAAAAACAATCATCTTCAAGACATGATGACCTAAGATTTCATAAGGGAGGAAGATTAGATGATGACTGACTGATTGATTGACAGGTTAAAAGGTAGATAAATAGATAGATGGGTGAATGGAGAGAAAGAAAGAAAGAAGAAATTGCCTTAGCACATTTTGTGCTTCTATAACAAAATACCTGAGAGTGGACAATTTATAAACAACAGAACATCATTTTCTCACCACTTTGAAAGATGAAAAGCTCAAGATCAAGGCTAGAAGTTTCAATTGTACGGTGAAGGCTGCTCTTTGCTTCAAAGATGAGGTCACTGGAAGGGAGGGATTCTGTGTCCTCACATTGTGGGAGGAGGAAGAAGGGGAATTGAGCTAAATACTATGTGAAGTCTCTTTTACAAGGGTTCTAATGACTCTTTGCAAGGGTGCTCTCACCCCTTAAAAACCCCCTACCTCACATTGGCTTTTGTTTTAATACCATCACATTGGCTTTCGTTTTAATTCCTGATTTTAGAGGGGACATATTCAGAACACAGCATAGATTTCCAAAATAGATTTTGGAAAAAGATCCACTGCTGTAAAATGAGTTGAATGATTTATTTTAATTTAAAATAGTAAATACAAGACAGTCTGGATTTTCACTGTAATGCAAATTAAACATCAAACAAACATATATATGATAATATTATATTATAATACATATATATATAGTATTATATATATATAATCTTATCATTGTAAAGCCCTTTTTACCTGCAGATAGTGTGTTAGGTCCCCCTGATATAAATTCTTTTATTGAAAAGGAATGGGGTTCTAGGTACTGGAATGGGGTATCTGAGAGGAGACAGAGGGACTCAGAAGCTTGACCCCTAGGCTCTTCATAAGGACTTCACTTTGGCAAGATTCCTTCTAATGGGGAGAACCTGAAGCTGCCATGCTCTATGTCTAAGAAACTTAATACTTTGCCAGAGATCCTTTGTCTATTCTTTGTTATCGCTGTTCAGCAGGAGGCAATGTTTATGATAGAAAAATTACTACTGCATGTTGTGTTCCCTTTGTTCTTTGCTAAATTGGAGGGTTTTTTATTGTGGATATTATATTCCTCGGTTAGACATGGGTTGCTAAACTCATATTTAAAGCAGCTTAAAAAGGAGGAAGTTCCCCCAAATCTTTGGATGTGGAGCTGAATCAACTCTAAGGACTTCAAATTGTTTTGCTTTGGGAAGGGGTTGAGTATACTTTAGGTACCAGTATGATTGTTGTGCTATTTTGACCTGGAACTTTCTTGTAATACTATTTATGGGAAGAGAGCTTCATTAGACTAGGGAGTCAAGGGGTGGACTGTAGTAGATTATGGTAATTAATTTTCCTCTCCGGAAGCTTCCATATGCCCCTTATATTAAGAAACTCCATTACCCTGGCCACACATGAGACAAATGAGCCAGGTCTGGCCAGCTCTCCTGGCAACAGCACTGGTTCAAGGTTCAGCATGTGACATGAGCAAAAGCAATTAGAGTCCTTCATCAGGACTGAAACAGAGACTTAGGAAGAAAGGTACTTTTTCTTTTCTTTGGGATTCCTCAGCTAGGAGTACCAGAAGCCAGGTCCCTATGGAGAAACAGGAGAGGATGGCACCAGCATGCAAACAGGAACAAATACAAGCAGAGGTAATGAGAGCAGGAGAAAGAATGTCCAAGTTGGTGGGGGGTGGGCTGCTCAGTTCTAGTCCCAGAGTCCTGGTTCCTCCTTCAGTTCTGAAATTCTCCACTCCTGCTCTGTGATCCAGTAAGCCATCACCCCCCTTTTCTGTGGGGGCTCGTTTATATTGAGTTCCCATCATTAAGGAGTCCTGACTAGCACATACCCATAATGTTGGCTGAGTTGGAGGAATAATTAAACAAAAGTCTAGGGGGTTCTTGTTGGGTTTTTGTAGTTTTGTTTTGTTTTGTTTTGTTTAGCTGTAATACATCCCTAGGGTAAAAATTCAAACAGTACACAGAAATATATTATACAATTACAAAATAAGTCTTCCTCCTTCCACCCCCAGAACCCCTCTGCAGAGAAAAAAGAAACCATTAACAGTTTGTTTTTTTTTCTGTATTCTTCCAGGAATTTTCTGAAATTAACTTTATAGCACTCTAAAGGGACAAGGAGAGAATGAAGTTAGTGAGATATATTATTCCCAGATCTAGATCAGCAAAGCAGGGATATAGTATATTACATCATTTTTCCCCATTTCAGATTATACTGGACTTAAATTTGTAGTTGTAAGATTGCCATAACATGGACATTTATATCTTACATATTTTAAAGTAAAATCCCAATAGGAAAGTACTAGCTAAATGAGTTCTGTTTTGTTATCAGGTTGGGTTTTTACAACACACTTCAAAACACCCAACATCTGGAATGAACCTACCATATGACCCAGCAATACCACTTCTAGGTATCTACCCAAAAGAATGGAAACCAAATTACCAGACTAATGCATGCATATCTATGTTTACAGCTGCACAATTCACAATTGCCAAACTATGGAACCAGCCAAGATGTCCATCAACAGATGAATGGATTACAAAACTTTAGGATACGTACACAATGGAATTTTACGCAGCCATAAAGAAGAACAAAATTACATCATTTGCAGGGAAATGGATGGAATTAGAAAACATTATGGTTAGTGAGATTAGTCAGTCACAAAAAGTGAAAAATCGGATGCTCTCCCTAATATGCGGAAGCTAAGGAGAATATGGCTTAGGAGGGACTCTAGACAAAGATGGAGAAAACCTTAGATGAGTAAAGAAAGCGACCTAACTGAGGGAGATGGGAGAGGAGAAGAGGGAAATACCCTAATGCACAGGATGTACATACACTAATTTATCAAAGTCAACTACTATGCTGAGCATGAGAAGGAGGGACAGGGGAGGGAGTGGAGGTGGGAATTGGGGGAGGGCTAATTGACCAATGTGTGCATATATACTCTTACCACCCTGAAACCCATCAAGAGCTAGTGTTACAATACACAAATTAAAAAAAAGAAAAAAGAAAAAAAACACCCAACATCTTGAAACAATTAACAAAACCACTGAACTTTTTTTAGAGCCTACAAACATAGGGGAATTTATTTTTAACTCTGTATCTATGCTGCCTGGTTTGAGACTTCATTCTGAAAAATATTCAGAGGTCAGACAATCTATTCTGTCACTGTGGTCTAATTTTTTGTTTGTTTGTAAACGTGAGGGGCAAAGGAAATCACTGAAAGACTGTATCTAAATGACATGACTTCATTAGATGTATTTTGGAAGTAGCAACACAATGCATAAATACATGATCAAAATAAATGCTGCACAACACTGTGAGTATACTAAATGCTACTGAATTGTTCACTTTAAAATGGCTAATTTTCTTTTATGTGACCCTCACCTCAATAATAATTTTTAAAAGATAATATTTTAAGAAAGCTCTAACTTAGGCAAAACAAATCTAAATTAAGGTTTTTTTAAAGTCATTATCTCTGACAAAAACAATTAACCTTTGTTTAAAATCTACTCTGGGAAAGCCCTTATCCTGAAAGCTTTCCAATACATAGTAGACATAAGAAGTAAATTATTATAATACATTCAAAGGTGATTGGCGCTATGAAGAATGAAGCAGAACAAAGTAAGAAGGATTAGAAGAAACACTAAGGCGGGGAGCCGAATTTAAAACCATGGTCCTGGTTTGCCTCATTGGGAAGATAACACTTAAGAAAAGATTAAAAGAATAAGAAAAAGCTGGTTAAGACAATGTCAGATTCTTGGGGAAAGAAATCTGGAAACAGGAACGATCAGCATGAAGACCCTACGGCAGAGTCATCTGACATGTTCAAGGACCAGAAAGTTCTGCATGACTAAGATGGAATAAACAGAGGAGACGGTGATAGGAGATGAGACTGGAGAGGGAACTGAGAGTGTGAATCCCTTGGAGCCATGGGAAGGTCTTTGGCTGTTACCTGAGTAAACTGGGGAGCCATAGCCGACTTCAGGAGCCACAGCCAACACAGAAGACTATGTTGAGAGTAAACTGAAGGAGGGAAGAAGAGGGGGTCAATGATAGATGCACAGAGACCTATGAGGAAGCAATTTCTGTCCCCCAAGTAAAAGACAATGATATCTATGCCTGGGAAAGTAACAGCAGATGGCAGGAAGAGTCCGTTTCTTGATGCACTTTGAACATGGAGTTCACAGAATGTCTGTTAGATTGGATCTGAGATGTGAAAGAAAGAGAAGAGTCGCAGAGGAGCTCAAGGTTTGGGGCTTCGACAAATGGAAGGCAAGAGTTGCCATCACTGAAATGAAGATGGCTTTGAAGGAAGCAGGTTTGGAAGAGAGATCAGGAGTGGGAAGAGAGGAGATGGCAGTGACCATCAGAAGCTCAGTTTGGGACAAGTGGATCTGAAATCTCTACTAGAAAACCAGGTGCAGATATCTCCTAGAACTGAGGTGATTTTTTTTTTGAAGTATTGAGGGATCTAGCTCATAGAATTTGAGCTACCCAGCCTCCTTAAAGCAATACTATTTGATCGTGATGATATTTGTCAAGCCCAATGTTTTCTTTTTCCCTAAAGAGCGGGGTCCTTATCCTGACCTAGTGTCAAATCACAACATGATTCCTCTACACTTCACTTTTTATCCCCTTACCTGCCTTTCTAGAAGTGACTATTAATTTATTTCAGCCAACGTGTGCCACTCTTTTTTTAAAAAATGCTGCTGAAACTTACTGCTATTTTAAGAAAGCTATGACTAAATATTTTCCAACAATTATATTAAGAAAGTCCATAAATGGTGCTTGTCAAGGTGTATTTTCTGAGACCGTGGAGGAAATCTAGCCAAGTGAAATGTGACATCTCCCAAAAGGAAGATGTTATGCCTGCAATAGACCTGACATATGTTGTACCACCTGCATCCATTTCCTGGGGTAGACATAACAAAGAACCACACACTTGGTGGCTTAAAACGACAGAAATTCATTCTTTCACAGTCCTGGGAGCTAGAAGTCCAAAATCAAGTTCTCAGCAGGAATATGCTCTCTCTGAAGGTCCTAGGAGAGGATCTTTTATCCTTTTCCGCTGCATCTGCATGTCTCTGCATGGCATTCTCCTCTCTGCATGTGTCTGTCCAAATTTTTCTCATCTCTTAAGGACACCAGTCACTGGAATGGGGGCCCACCCTAATTCAGCATGCCCTCATTTTAACCTCATCACATCTGTGAAGACCCAGTTTCCAAGTAAGGTCACATTCCCAGGTACTGAGGTTAGGACTTTAACATATCTTTGAGGGAGACACAATTCAACCCATCATAACAGCAAACCTCATTCAGTCATTCATTTCTTTCTTCACTGGGAAACTTCCCTGTGCTTGGCACACTCTTAGGTACTGGGGATACAGGAACAAACAACATAACATAGTCCTTGCTCTTGGAGAACTGATGGTCTTTGTGGGAGACAGATACTTGCAGTTCAATATGGTAAAAGAGAGCTGAGTAACATGGGAATTCAGAGAAGAGACACTTAACTCAGCCTAGAAAGTCAGAGAAATGCTCTCTGGATTAAGTGGCATCCACACCAAGACCTAGATGGTAGAGCAGAAGGATCCGGGAAGAGGGTCCCAGGCAGAAGGACAACATTTGCTAAGGCCAGATGTCAGAGAAATCGTGCTGCTATCTGGGGACCATGGTAGTTCCTGAGTGATGATGGTGATCATGACAAGAAATGAGGCTGGACGTATAGACAGTGCATGGCCCTGAGGGCCTTTGTAGTCATACTAAGGATGAGACTTTCCTACAGACCAGCAGTTCTCCAAGGGATCCCGGAAGAGTGTCCAGACACTCTGAGGTCATTTGTCACTATAGCAGCAAAGCACATTTGCAAGTAGCTTATTTCTTATATAAATTAGATCAGATTCTATGATATGCCTACAACCCACATCATTTCCCCTAATTTGCTTTATAATGGAGGAGAAAAAGAGGGGGAGTCATGACAGTCATGCAAGAAATTGTGTACAATGTGGCATGTCCATGATTTGTTCTGAATATGAATGTCCTCCTTCAGATATGAGTCACGGTATCACAAAGGTGGAGAACCACATCTCTGCGCCATGGGGCATTATTGAAAGATGACTAATGGAGGAGTACCATGATCAGATCACTCAAGTTTCCTCTTGAAATGTGGCTTGGAGAGAGTTTTGAGTTTAGAGACAAAATGGAGGGCTATGGTAATAACCCCGGTAAGAAATAATGGTGGCCTAGAGTACCGGCAATAAAAATGGAAAGAGGTAAACAGATTTTAAGTATATTAAGGAGGCAATCTTTGGAATATGACTGAATGTGGGAAGGAAAACTGGTAAGAATAGAGACAGAACAAATCAATAAAAATCATCCCCAACCATCAGGTCTTTGTTCATCCACTTAGTGTCAAACTTTCTTCCACACCAAACCTCTTAAAGAGGTTTAAGATAAAACCAAATGGATTTCTAGCTTTGGCATGCATGAAGCACTACAAGCATCTTCCAGCCATGCAGAGCAGGCAGAGAGGACAAAACGAATCCTGATGCCATATGTGTACAGCCAAGTCTTCAGCAAGAGGAACGAGCCCAGCTGCAAAGGCACATACCAGACGGGTAGCCAGATGGATGACCAAAGGGCATAGCAAGCCCAGGGGTGATCGAAGGAACTGGTCCAATCAAATGGGTAGAGCGCAGTGGAGAGGAATACAAGTGTCTTGTCTGTCCACCCCACTCAGGCAGGCCAGCAGACAGGCAGGTCAGAGTTTTTTTGTAGACAAATGATGCATGGGCAACAAGGGACTGGTATAAAGATCCAGGTTCCTGTCCCAGGAAGAAGGGCTGACAAGTGTCACATAGGGTCAGGGCCTTGTCCCAGACTGAGTTCAGGCTCAGTGTCCAATCCTAAAAGAGGACTGTGCTTTTGTGCTTTGGGGTAAGAAAGCTAGATAGATAGAAACCGGATGTATGGGTCAGGCCAACATTGTCCAAGAAAAAAGAGATGTCACTTGGGGAAATGTGAGTATCAGAACATGTTGGTGGAGCATCAGATCCCGAGTTCAAGTGGATGAATGCCCATGAAGTCCAGCAGTGGCCTGGAGCTGTTTGATCTTTTTCCTGCCTGAATTGATCTTGGAGGGGCAGGGAGACAACTGAAAGTGAGGTGTATTGGTGGACCTAAAGGAGAACAACTAGACAACAAAAAGGCCTGGGAATTGAGGCAGGAGGACAGGTTATTCTGCTTGACAGCACCATACCCACCCTCTGACAGATGTACTTATGGGAAAGAGATGGCTACCACCACATCACCTACTTGGAAGTCCAAGGGTGACATTAAGAAATAACTCTTAATTACACCAGCATTCATTGAGCCCCTGCAGAATTCATAGCTCCATCGTGAGGCACACAAAGATGCCAAAGACATGGTCTCTGCCTTCAAGTATCTCACAGTAGAGCGAGCATATTGAGAGACTCACAGAAATAACTATGTGAGAAGTCCCAGCCAAATGCTGTAGAGCACAGAGGAAAAATGAAGAACAGCAAGAAGAGCCACAGAAGCTTCTTAAGGAGACACTAGGGCTATTTTTGCCTGAACAGCCCAACTCTACCCATCGTGGTATCAGAGACTTAATCACCTCTGGGTGGTGCCAGCTAACTCCAAGTGCAGAGTCACAGCCATTGCTACTTTGTCCACATTTCCCTCAACTATCTAAGTCTTGGGTGTGTGGTCTTATAAGAGAGGAAGCAAGGATTCTCTATGCCAGGATTGGAAATCTCTAGCTCCATCACTTACTAAACAAGTAGCCATGTCTGCATTTCCTAACCTGCCTGAACTTCAGTTTTACTCCCCCATAAAATAAGAATTAAGAGAGTACATGCTTCAAGGGGCCATCTCAAGAATCGAGTGAAGTTATGTACAAGAATGGGTTATATGGAGCCGGGCGTGGTGGCGCATGTTTGGTAATCCCAGTACTTGGGAGGCTGAGACAGGAGGATTGCAGGTTCGAGGACAGCTTCAGCAAGTAGTAAGACTTCATCAATCTAATGAGACCCTGTTTGAAAATAAAAATAAAATAGGGCTGGGGCTGTAGCTTGGAGGTAGAATGCCCCCGGGTTCGATCTTCAGTACCACAAAAAAAAAAGAATGGGTTATGTAAACTATAAAGAACTGGAAAAACATTTTAGTGGTGTTTCAACTTGAGCCTAAACTGGGTTTCAGCCATGCTTCGGTGTTTTTTTTTTTTCTTGGTGGTACTGGGAATTGAACCGAGGGACATTCTACCTCCAAACTACACCCCCAGCCCTTTTTATTTTTATTTTTTAATTTTGAAATAGTGTCTTGTTAGGTTGCTGAGAGTCTCACTAAATTACTGAGGCTGGTTGCAAACCTCCTGTCTTAGCCTCCCAAGGATTACAGGCATGTGCCACCACACCCAGCTCTGGGTGTTTGATGAACTGGTATGTGGAGACTTCAGGGAGCCACTCCATGGGAGGACAAGGGAAGTGGTTTTGCTTACATGACAGAAAAAGAGAAAGATCTATAGTCCATGTGGGAAACTTCAGTTATCTATGCCCAACCCAGCCCCACTGCTGGGAGTCAGAACTCAGCAGAGAGAGGGGCTCGATGCAGAAGCTGTTTTCCCAGGGGGCATCACCACTGCGGCTTGAGGGGCTGAGAGCAAACAAAGATGCAGAAAGGCAGGTGAAAAGAGCAAAGATGCTCTTCAGTCACCCGAGCATCTCTTCATGCGGGGAAAGTGTTTTGGTGCAGACACCACATAAGACACCTGCTTGCCCCTCCCCCTCAAGCTGCCAGGGGACCTAGAGACATTGCCAGCATGGAGTGAGAGCACCAGTAAGAGGACTACCTATGAGGGGCTGTAAGATATTCCTGGGGATGAAGCCATGGCCCCAAATGCAACCCCAATGGTGATAACTCTCAGAAGGGTGAGCCCTGAGACCCTCGTCACATTACCATTGAGTCAGGATGAGTGCTAGATGCCATGTGAGTTCAGGTACCATTCATTACTGTTTCCAGTCATTTCCATTGCTTCCTGATTGCAAGGAGCCCGAGAATGGAGATGTGTCCCCCAGCAAGGCTAGCAGCTCCTTCTCTTGACAGCGGCCACCCAGAAGTGAGCCACGGCACTGGAAAGCACCCAACGTGTGCTCTCAACAAACGCTGCTGAGACCAGCTACAGCGTGCAGTAAACAATGTCTCCGGGACCTCGTCTCGGTGTTTTCCAAGTGTGGGAGAGGAGGGAAAGGCCAGGGGAAGGATGAGCGAAATTATGACTTGGGAACTGCACGCGGGGGGGGGGGGGGGGGACAATAATCGGTCACCGATGAGAAAATGTAAAACATCTTTTAAGTGGAAATGGGGCAAAGGTGAGCCAGAAAAAACAAAACCACCCCCACACACACGCACCTCTAAAGATATGACAGGAAGGCTGGGCACGTTGAAGCATACCTCCCAGTACTTAGGAGGCTGAGATAGGAGGATCACAGGTTTGAGGCCTGACTGAGAAAAAAAAAAAAAAGATATGACAGGAGGTCTGGCCTGTGATGGGAACATTGGATTTTTTTTTCTACTTTCCCTGCAGCCCACTCCCATTAAGTCGAGAATTCTGGCCCAAGTATCTGGAGAGGAGCTTCAGACGTGCCCCGCATTGGATACGCCACACAGACGCCCTCGTTCACTCAACAGGAGAGAGTAAATAATTCATCTGAGGTCTGCCAAGACAGCTCTCTGGCACTATAATGCTCCCTGAGGTTGAAGGTTGGCTCTTGTCAGACAAGGCGGAGCCCGGCAAACAACAGGGGTCTCCTTAGCAATTTGGAAGTTTTGCACAAATGCCAGCTCACAGGCCACTCTGACCAGTCCAGCAGTGCCCCAGGCCCCTGCAGTCTGCCTCAGCTCAGCTTTGTCCAGCAAATCCTGCCTCTGACAGAGCCCGATGCCCATTTCCCCAGCCCATACTGGCTGCCAACCGTGGTTCTGAGTGAAAGAGACCTGCTCCTGGAAGCAGCGGGAGAGCTGAGTCTTAGGATGGACGGGGTAGGAGAGTCGGAGGGCAGGGACCCCATGAGTCCCAAATGGGTAGGGAGTGGCTGACGGGTGTGTGGGCAGGCGCGGGTTGGGGGAGAGCGGCCCTTCCTAGATGTGGGGTTATTTCAGCCCAGGTTTAAATAGCAAGTAGGAGTTCTCCAGGCTGGAAAGGCGGTGAAGAGGAATAGCTAATTTTGTTAAAGCATAGTGTGTACCAGGCAGAATGTAAAGGGCATTTCAGGGAGAGAACAGCAGCGGTCCAAAGTCCTAGAAAAGCAAAAGTGCTGGACACACATATCAAAGGCGAATTCTGTGTAGATGATGTGTGTCACACTGCAGGAGATGTCAAATGATAAGCCTACAACTGCACAGGCCTCGAGACTTTATATGTATGCAGTTAATATTGGGTAGAGTGGTGAAGATTCTTGTAAGTTTCCTTTGTATGCTTTGTGTTTCTATTTTTTTTCTTCTTTTTTCCCACTAACAAAAAGAAAAGAGGCCGAGGAGGTAGGCGGGATGAATACCATTTTGGAAAGCGTGCACTTGATTCTGCAGGCCCTGGGGAGCCACCGAAAATGCTTGAGCAGAAGACTGAGGGAAAGCCGGGCGTGGTGGCGCACGCTTGTAATCCCAGTACTTTGGGAGGCGGAGACCGGAGGATCCAGGTTCGTGGCCAGCCTCAGCTCTGTCTGTCTGTCTGTCTGTCTCTCTCTCTCTCTCCCCGTCTCTCTCTCTCTCTCCCCCTGTCTCTCTCTCTCTCTCTCTCTCTCT
>PVJS01050976.1:0-14129 GCA_004027185.1 Glis glis | reverse complement strand
CTCTCTCTCTACCTAGTGAGGCCCTCCGCAACTTAGTGAGACCCAGTTTCAAAATAAAGTATAAAAAATAGGGCCGGGGGCGTAGCGCGGAGGTAGAACGCCCCTGTGTTCAATCTCCAGTACCGCAAAAAAAAAAAAAAGGGAAAGAAAGAAAAAAAAAAGAAAGAGAAAGGCCATGGTGAAGAGACAGCCTGTGCCCTTGAGCACCGTGAAGGACATCCGGCTGGGTAACTGGAGGAAGGCAGGGACCCCTGGGTGTTACCAGCATCCCCGCCTGTCCCGCAGCCAGCTTTCCTCTGGGGAAACACCTCGGCCCCACGCCGCCTGTGTCACCTGCACTGGGTGGCACCGCGGTGCCCCGTCCCGCCCCGCACAGGTGTCCAGGGCGGCAGGTCGATGCTGCTGGGAATCTGAGTGTCGTGTTGAGGGTCTCAGACACGTGCGGGCGCACCGGACACTACGGCATCTTGACCTTGCTCCTTCAATCGGAAGTCACCGGGGCCGGGCGGGTCGGGGAGAGCAGCTGCCTAGTGCGTGCCAAGCCCTGGTTCCAGCCCAGCACCACGCAAGAGTAAACAAACAAAACTAGAAAGGCCGCGGCCAATGTCCTGCCGAAGGGCAGTTGGGAAGGATCTCTCTGTCTGTCTGTCTGTCTCTTTCACTGGGGACTGAACCAGGGGCATTCTACCTCTGAGCTACACCTCCAGCCCTATCTTTTTTATTATTTGGAAACAGGGTCTCGCTAGGTTGATGGGAGTCTCAGTACTTGCTGAGGTTGTCCTTGAATCTGCGATCCTCCTGTCTCAACCTCCCAAGTACTGGGATTACAGGCATATGCCACCACGCCATGCATTTATTTATTTATTTATTTATTTGTTTGTTTATTTTACTGGGGATTGAACCCAGGGGCACTCTTCCTCTGACCTACACCCCCAGCCCTATTTTTATTCTTTATTTTGAAACAGGGTCTCACTAAGTTGCTGAGGGCCTCACTAAGTAGCTGAGGCTGACTGCAACCCTGTGATCCTCCTGTCTCAGCCTCCCAAGTACTGGGATTATAGGCGTGCGCCACCACACCCAGCTTAGAAAGTGTGTGTTTAATTAATGTTTATTGAGCATCTACTGCCGGTTCATCTAATGATCCCCACATGGCCCCAACTATCTATCATCTATCTACCTACCTATCTATCTATCATCTATTTATTTTAATTTTGAGGCCGAGTCCTGCTAAGTTTCCCATGCTGACCTCCAACCTTCGATCCTCCTGCCTCAGCCTCCTGAGCTGCTGGGGTCGCAGACCTGCACCGCCGTGTCTTGCAGTTCCCTCATCTTGGTGACAAGGACGAATTCTCCCGGAGGCGGCTTCCCCGAGCGCCCGCCTTCCGTGGTGTGTAACCCACCAGGATGCTAAGAGACTCTCACCCTTGTTCTCAAATTGGCCAGAAATAGTAAATATTTGGGGTTTCGCGGGCCATCTGTCCCGTGCCTGCCACTCGGCTCCATCGCAGCCACAGCAGCCGTTGTTTGCGCGTCGTCTGGGGCCGCTTCCAACACCATCTGCACTGCAGAGCCGAGATTTGCCATCCGCTCTGGGTAGGAGTTTGTCAACCCTGCCAAGAACCTCTCCCGAGGCAGCACATCCCCTGCCTCGCCCGCGCTTGGTGGCTTTGCCTCCGCGGAGGACACCTGAGTCTCTGCAAGTGAGCTCGGCGCTGGGGGCACCTGAGCGGGCGCAAGGCGAGGCGGTCCCCAAGCCCTGCTCCACAATGTTCCAGCCGCGCACGTCTTTCCTTCCTTCCTTCCTTCCTTCCTTCCTTCCTTCCTTCCTCCTCCCTCTCTCCCTACTCCCTACTTTCTTTTTCTCTTTCTTTCTTTCTTTCTTTCTTTCTTTCTTTCTTTCTTTCTTTCTTTCTTTTCTTTTCTTTCCTCTCTTTTTCCTTCTTTGGTACTAGGGATTGAACCCAGGGGCATTCTATCTCTGAGCTACACCCCCAGCCCTATTTTTTATTCTTTATTTTGGAACAGGGTCTCACTAAATTACGGAGGGTCTCACTAAGTATCTGAGGCTAGCCTCAAACCTATGATCCTCTGTCTCAGTCTCCCAAGTACTGGGATTACAAGTGTGCGCCACCACGCCTGTCTTTTATTCTTATTTTGAAACTGGATCTTCCTAGGTTGTTGAGAGTCTCACTACTTGCTGAGGCTGTCCTCGAACTGCGAACTGCGATCCTCCTATCAGTGGCTGCGTCCTCTCAAGCCACTGAGCAAGCCTGACAGCCAAGCGCTCACAGTTGGCAGCCCAGCGGGACGCAGGGAGGATTAAGGCCCTGTGTCTCCTCCCTGCAGACAGGACTGAAGGACTGTTACAGAATCCCTGGCTCACAGCTGCTTCTCGGCCAGGTTCTGCTTCCCTGGGAGCTTCCCGGGAAGAGGGTGGAGGGCGGCCTCCGCTACTTGTGAGGCCCTCTACAAGTTAGTGAGACCCTGTTTCAAAATAAAAAATAGGGCTGGGGGTGTAGCTCGGAGGTAGAATGCCCCTGGGTTCAATCCCTGGTACAGCAAAAAATAACAACTAAATAAATAACTTTTTTTTTTTGGCGGAACCGGGGATTGAACCCAGGGGCATTCTACCTCCGAGCTACACCCCCAGCCCTATTTTTTCTACTTTATTTTGAAACCGGGTCTCACGAAGTTGCGGAGGGCCTCACTAAGTAGCTGAGGCTGGCTACGAACCTCAGCCTCCCAAGTACTGTGCTTACAAGCGTGCGCCACCACGCCCAGCATAAATAACTTAAAAAATAAAAATAAAACAGATCTCGCTAGGTTGCTGAGGCTGTCCTTGAATCTGTGATCCTCCTGTCTCAGCCTCCCAAGTACTGGGATTACAGGTGTGCACCAGCACCACCATCCCTGGCCACTGCCTCCTTCTCCTCCTCCTCTTCCTCCTCCTTTTCCTCCTTCTCCTTCTCCTCCTCCTCTTTGGAGGAGCCATGGAAACAGGATTTGGACCCAGTTCCGTCATCCCTCCAAAGTCTCCTCCTCCTCCTCCTCCTCCTCCTCCTCCTCCTCCGTGTATATGTGGTGCTGGGGACAGAAGCCAGGGCCCTGTGCATGCCAAGCACACACTCTTCCGCTGAGCACCATCCCCAGACCCAGCCAGTGCACACAAGACCGGGCATGCTCCCCGCTGTGTCTCAGAGTCCCCGAGCCATGATGGGCAGGACAGGAAGGTCCCGGGAGCGCCCGCGGCCCAGCCTCCCAAGGCTTAGCCTCCTTGTCCCAGGACAGCGGCGCCCACTGCAGGATGGAGGAGGTCTGGAGGGGTGGCAGGGCCCAGGGCATACCTGGCCTTGTGGATTTTATTCTCAGCACAGTGAGATGTCCTAGGAGACCTAAACCTATCACTCAATCCGACACCCCTACCCCTTTTAAAAATCATTGCAACTCTCCACAAAGCCAGATCCAGAACTGGAGAGAGGAAGGAAGGTTTGGGCCCAGCACCTCAACACCAAGCGAATTCCCCTCCCTTCCAGGGCAGCGCCTCGCAGCCAACGCCTAGAGCAGCTCGCCACCTTGTGGCCACGCCGGGGACTGCACGCCTCCCCGCCCGTCCCTGTTTCCAGGTCCCTGCAGCCGTGGAGACGGGATTGAACCAGGTCTGTCCTCCCTCCTAAATCCCGAGTATAAAGACCCAAATTCGAGCCTTGGTTCCACAAATTCCAGACACAAGATCAAAGAGGATTCAGGTTCCTCACCCCAACCGTGGGGACAGCAACGGGGAAAGAGTGGAGGAGAAGGGGGGGGGTCACAGCACCTTGGAACTCTTCCGTGCGGTTTCTGGGTGTTCATTTTCTTTTTTTTTTTTTCGGTACCGGGGATTGAACCCAGGGGCATTCTACCTCTGGGCTACACCCCTAGCACTATTTTTTATTCTTTATTTTGAAACTGGGTCTCACTTAGTTGCAGAAGGCCTCACTAAGTAGCTGAGGCTGGCCGCGAACCTGCGATCCTCCGGTCTCAGCCTCCCAAGTACTAGGATGACAAGCGTGCGCCTCCACGCCCGGCTGGGTATTCATTTTCTGAGGGGGAAATAAGAACATCTTCCTTCAACGCTGCCTTAACACAAGGAACAAGCACTCTTGTAATCCCAGTACTTGGGAGGCTAAGACAGGAGGATCGCAGGTTCAAGGCCAACCTCAGCAATTTAGTGAGACCCTGTTTCAAAATTTTAAAAAGGGGGGCCTGGGGGTGTAGTTTGGAGGTAGAATGCCCATGGGTTTAATCTCCAGTACCCCCCAATTTAAAAACAAAACAAAGAAACAAGATTTCCGTGTCTTGAATGTTTAGCCCTAGAAGAGATTTGGGGTGTCATTAAGCCCAACATTCGTCTGTATTTCGGAGCAGTGGTAGGGATGGAAGCCAGGGGCTCACTCACGCTGAGCAAGTGCTCTGCCACCGAGCTCCACCCTAGCTCCCAACTTGCTTATTTTATTTTATTGTTTTTGGTACTGGGAATTGAACCCAGGGGCATTCTATCTCCAAGCTACACCAATGGCCTACTAGGGATTGAACCCAGGGGTATTCTACCTCTAAGCTACACCCCCAGCCCTATTTTGTTTTTTATTTTGGAACAGGGTCTTGCTAAGTTGCTGAGGCTGGTTTCAAACCTGCAATCCTCCTGTCTCAGCCTCCCAAGTGCTGGGATTACAGGCATGAGCCACCACACCTGGCAATTTTTTAAATATTTTGAAACAGGGTCCTGCTAAGTTGCTGAGGGTCTCACTAAGTTGCTGGGGCAGGCCTCAAACCTGTGATCCTCCTGTCTCAACCTCCCCAGTACTAGGATTCTATGCGTGTACCACCACACCTGGACCAACCTTTTTTTTTTTTTTTTTGGTACTGGGGATTGAACCCAGGGGCGTTCTACCTCCGAGTTACACCCCCAGCCCTATTTTTTTATTCTTTATTTTGAAACAGGGTCTCACTAAGTTGTGGAGGGCCTCACTAAGTAGCTGAGGCTGGCTGCAAACCCAGATCCTCCTGTCTCAGCCTCCCCAGTACTGGGATTCCATGCGTGCACCACTACGCCTGGCCCTACCTTCTTATTTTAGAGAGGAAGAAACTGAGGCTGGGGAGAGGGGCAATCACAAGCCAAGAGTTCTCTGCGGTTTGACTGCAGGCACGGGCTTAGGACTCCAGGGCTCTGCAGTGACCCACAGACCCAGCTCCAGGTGAGGACTGCATGGTGGAGGCCACAGGTCCCTGGGGAAACCCAGGATGGGGACCAGCAATGGGCCAGAGAGGACAGAAGTCGCGGCCCCTGCCAAGTTCCTTCTTCCTGCTGGTGACGAGGTCCCGTGAGCGGCTCTCCGGTGCGCAGAATTCCAGGCATTCAGGGACAAGCTTGCCCAACGCCATCCCGCAGCCCAGGAATCCGCGCTGGCAGGAGAGGGCCCTGCCCGGGGCCACGCGGCCGCGTCGGGAGCCTCTGCAGCTCTGTGTGTCTGAGGTCGCGGCCCTTCCTCTAATTGTGACAAACAGCTTGTATCCATGGAGGGACCGTGCAAGTATGTGCTTTATAACCTCCTTATCGCACGGGATCTTCCCGGCAGCCCAGCACATGGTCCCTGGCCCTTATCCAGGTTGAGGTGGGAATGCCGGCTCAGGGAGGGGCTGGGGGGGCGAGGCTAGGCAAGTGGGTCTGGAGTTGACCTGGCTCCCTGGACTCCAGACTCTGGGTTCATAGCACTGAAGAGCAGGGTGAAGCCGGGCGTGGTGGCGCACGCTCGTAATCCAGTACTTGGGAGGCTGAGACAGGAGGATTGCAGGTTTGAAGACAGCTTCAGCAAATAATGAGACTCTCAGCAACCTAGTGAGACCCTATTTCAAAATAAAAATAAAATGGGACTGGGGGTGTAGCTCAGAGGTAGAATGCCCCTCGGTTCAATCCCTGGTACCATACACACACACACACACACACACACACACACACACACACCACACACACACAAAGAGCAGGCTGACCCTAGAGGTTCTGAGCACCTCTAGAGGGTTAATAAAAACAAGTGTGGGTCAGGCATGGTAGCACACACCTGTCACCCCAGTATTGGGAGGCTGAGATAGGATCACAGGTTCGAGGACAGCCTCAGCAACTTAGTGAGACCTTCCCTGTTTCAAAATAAAAAATAAGAGCCAGGCGTGGTGGTGCACACTTGTAATCCCGGTACTCGGGAGGCTGAGACCGGAGGATCCGGGTTCAGGGCCAGCCTCAGCTACTTAGTGAGGCCCTCCGCAACTTAGTGAGACCCAGTTTCAAAATAAAGAATACCACGCTTGGCCATATTTTTAAATTTTGTAACAGGGTCTCGCTATGTTGCGGAGGCTGACTTGGAACCTGAGACCCTCCTGTCTCAGCCTCCCAAGTACTGGGATGACAGGTGTGCACCCCCACGCCCGGCTTCTCACTGCTTTTTGAAAAATGAAATCAAGTACACAAAATGGAGGAGCTCCTGCATAGTCAGTGCTCAGAGGTCTTTCCTCCTCCCTCTGGGCTCCACGGCTGCTCCCAGCGCCCGCGCTTCAGGAAGCAGAGGGACGGAGGACCCCTCACTCCATCCACCACGTGCACGGGGACTTCTTCTTATTCCCCGAACAGCACACCCGTGGGAAGGAGTCGGGACATCCCTTGCTGGAAATACCCCGGTTCCCTGAGAGAGGGTGGCGACACCCATCAGTTAATTCAGAACAAAAGCTGGGACCCAGGACTGCTGGGAAAGCCTGCTGGAGCCACGAGGCCACTACCCGAGGGGCAGCTGGGGCCTGAATCCCCCAGCAGGTCAAAACCACACTCCTGCCCGGCGTGGTGGCATATGCCTGGAATCCCAGTACTCGGGAGACTGAGACAGGAGGATCCCAGGTTCAAGGCCAGCCTCAGCCACATAGCAAGACTCTCAGCAACCTAGTAAGACCCTGTTTCAAAATAAAAAATAAAAGCCAGACAAGATGGCACATGCTTGTAAACCCAGAACTTGGGAGGCTGAGACAGGAGGATCGCAGGTTCACGGCCAGCCTCAGCTATTTAGTGAGGCCCTCCGCAACTTAGTGAGACCCTGTTTCAAAATAAAGAATAAAAAATTAGGGCTGGGGGTGGAGCTCAGAGGTAGAATGCCCCTGGGTTCAATCTCCAGTACCAAAAAAAGAAAAAAGAAAAGAAAAGAAAAAAAAAAAAAAACACACTCCCAGCTGAACCCAGGTTGCTCATGCCTGTAATCCTGGTACTTGAGAGGCTGAGACTGGAGGACTACAGGTTTGAGGCCAGCCTTGGCAACTTGGTAAGATCCTGTTTTAAACAACAACAATAATAATGATGATGCCTCTGGCAATCTCTGCCTCCAAGCCACATCTCCTTCTCTGACTTTGACCCTCCGGCCTCCCTCCTCTAAGGAACCCGGTGACAACATGGAACCCACCAGAAAAATCCAGAATAACCTTCCATCTCCAGATTTTGTGTGTGTGTGTGTGTGTGTGTGTGTGTGTGTGTGTGTGTTACTGGAGATTGAACCCAGGGGCATTCTACCTCCAAGCTACATCCTCAGCCCTATTTTATTTTCATTTTGAAATAGGGTCTCACTAAGTTGCGGAGGGCCTCACTAAGTTCCCGAGGCTGGCCTCGAACCTGCGATCCTCCAGTCTCAGCCTCCCAAGTACTGGGATGACAGGCGTGCCCACCACACCCATCTTGTCTCCAGATCTTTAACCACAGCTGCCTTATCCCTGTGGGTATGAATGGTTAGTGTATCCACAATTTCAGAGGTTAGACGTGGAAATCTTATTATACCTACGTTTGTTTTTTTTTTCCATTTTATAGAATAAGAGCAAAAAGCATTTTGGAATGCCCTCCTCGTCCTTAATTCCAATGGTTTAAATCTACCAGAAAAACCTGTTAATCAGGCAAAAGTGGATTTTTTTTTATACCAGAACACCTTGTCAACAGAGATTCCAGTTGGAGGAATTAGGGGATGGTATTTACGGGGCTGCAGGGTCCTGGCGGGTGACTTGAGAGCGGGTCTTTATGGCGGGAAACCGGCTGGGATTGGGCTGTTTCTGAGCTGACGGCTGAGCTTCGGAAGGTGGGCCGGGAAGGCAGCTTGGAAATCAGGGCTGATACTGATCTTATCTTGAGGGCACCGATTTCTCAGAGCAAGCGGCAAAGTGACTTTTGCCTGATCCTGGTGTTGCTTAACACAGGAATTATATCACATTTAGCCCTTGCTATCTATGATAATCCTAATTCTATTTTTTTGGAGCACTTCCTACAGGCCAGGCAACTTTTTTTTCCCCCTGGTACTGGGGATTGAACCCAGGGGTGTTCTTTCTCTGACCTATACCTCCAGTCCTATTTTATTTACTTATTTATGTATTTATTTATTTATTGCAGTACTGGGGATTGAACCCAGGGGCATTCTACCTTCCAGCTACCCCCCCAGCCCTATTTTATTTATTTATTTATTATTTATATATTTATTTATTTATTTCCGGTACTGGGGATTGAACCCAAGGGCATTCTACCTCCAAGGTATACCCCAGACTTTTTTCTTTTTTGTTTTTTAAATAGGGTCTTGCTAGGTTGCTGAGAGTCTTGCTAAGTTGCTGAGGCTTAGCAACTTAATTAACACATGGAAGGAAGGAAGGAAGGAAGAAAGAAAGAAAGAAAGAAAGAAAGGAAGGAAGGAAGGAAGGAAGGAAGGAAGGAAGGAAGGAAGGAGAAAGAAAGAGAAAGAAAGAAAGAAGGAAGGAAGGAAGGAAGGAAGGAAGGAAGGAGAAAGGAAGGAAGGAAGGAAGGAAGGAAGGAAGGAAGAAAGAAAGAAAGAAAGAAAGAAAGAAAGAAAGAAAGAAGAAAGAGAAAGAAGAAAGAAGAAAGAAAAAAAGTAAGAAAGAGTCCCGCTGTAGGGCCGCGGGCGCAGCTCAGTAGCAGAGCACTTGACTAGCATGCATCATCATTATGATGGACCTGGGCTTGATTTCCAGGACTGCGAAGAAGAAAAAGAAGAAGACAAAGAAGGAGAAGGAGAAGAAAGAAAAAAAAAAAGAGGAGGTGGAAGAAAGGAGGAAGAAGGAAAGAAAGAAAACCACTCTGTATCCCGTAAACATGGGCAATTATTATGCGCCAACTTAAGAGCAAGCAGCAGAGCGGACCAAGTGCTCTTCCTTCTGCCCGCCTCGTCCCCTCCCACACGGTGCCAGGCTCTGTCACCATGCCTGTGTGGCTTTTAGATTAAACCTGTCTCCTGGGGGCCCACGCCAGGTCCACCTGCTCCACGGCTGTGGCCAGGACAGTGCAGAGCACAGAGTGTCCTCAACCCAGGTTTGTGGCCCCTGTGGAAATGCTCGGCCTGGGACGTGCTCCAGAGAGGCGGTGGCTGTACCCACGGCAGCCGCTCCCTCCCAGGGACTCAGACTCCATCACTCAGACACAGTCACTTGGGACAGGACTGGAGCTGTGCCCCCTGCACCTGTGTCATCACCGTGGTCATCGTCATCGTTGTCATCATCATCTTCATCTTCATCATCATCATTGTCATCGTCATTATCATCATCGTCATCGTCATCATCATCATCACCATCATCCTCCTCCTCCCATCGTCGTCAACATCATCATCGCCATTGTCATCACCATCATCATCATCCTCCTCATCATTGTCGTTGTCGTCATCTTCACCATCATCATCGTCATCGTCATTGTCATCATCATCGTCGTTGTCATCATCATCTTTGTCATCATCATCATCATCCTCATCGTCGTCATTGTCATCATCTTCACCATCGTCATCATCATGGTCATTGTCATTATCATCATCGTTGTCGTCATCATCATCTTCATCGTAGTTGTCACCATCATCATCCTCCTCCTCATCATCGTTGTCATCATCTTCATCATCATCATCATCGTTGTCATCGCCATTATCATCATCGTCAATGTCATCATCATCATCATCATCACCATCATCCTCCTCCTCCCATCATCGTCAACATCATCATTGCCATCATCATCATCATTGTCATCACCATCATCATCATCCTCCTCATCATTGTCGTTGTCGTCATCTTCACCATCATCATCGTCATCACCATTGTCATCGTCATCGTCGTTGTCGTCATCATCTTTGTCATTGTCATTATCATCATCGTTGTCATCATCGTTGTTGTCATCATCATCTTCATCGTAGTTGTCACCATCATCATCCTCCTCCTCATCGTCGTTGTCATCATCTTCATCATCATCATCGTAATCATCATCATTATCGTCATCATCGTCATTTCGTCATTGTCATCATCATCTTCATCATCACCATCATCATCTTCGTCATCATCACCGTCATCATTGTCATCATCATCTTCATCATCACCATCATCATCTTCGTCATAGTTGTCACCATCATCCTCCTCCTCATCGTCGTTGTCATCATCATCTTCTTCATCATCATCATTGTAATCGTCATTATCATTATTGTCATCATCATCGTCATTGTCATCATCTTCATCATCATCATCGTCATCGTCATCATCATTGTCATCATTATCGTCATCCTCCTCCTCCTCCTCATCATCATCATTGTCATCATCCTCCTCCTCATCATCATCATTGTCATCATCCTCCTCCTCCTCATCATCATCATCATTGTCATCATCATCTTCTTCATCATCATCATCATCGTAATCGTCATTATCATTATCGTCATCATCATCATCATCATCATTGTCATCATCTTCATCATCACCATCATCATCGTCGTCGTCATCATCGTCGTCATCATCATCATCGTCGTCATCATCATCGTCGTCATCATCATCATCGTCATCATCATCGTCATCCTCCTCCTCCTCCTCATCGTTGTTGTCATTGTCATCATCATCGTTGTCGTTGTCATCTTTGTCGTCGTGGTCCTCGCCTGCTTCCGAGGGTTCGGCTCCCTGCAGGTATTTGAAGTTGGAAAGACCAGAGTACCGGTTCACTAAGCTTGAGAACCTCCCATCCACCTTCCACGTCCAGCAGAGCCGGAAGTGGGAGAAATCGGGCCACGCACGGGCTCGTTCATGTACCAGTTACGTGCTGGGCTGGGGCCTGACCCCAAAGGGGTGTTTATTTCTTTTCCCCCTCTATAATTTCTATACTTTGGGCTTGGTCCTCACAAACTTATCACCATCCAGTCTAATAGGATTTCTTGGGCTGATTAAATATTGCCTCCTAGCCGGATGTGGTGCATGCCTGTAATCCCAGTATTTGTGAGGCTGAGACAGGAGGATCATAGGTTCGAAGCCAGCCTCAGCAACTTAGCGAGACCCTGTTTCTTTTTCTTTTTGTACTGAGGTTTGAACCCAGAGGCATTCTACCTCCAAGCTACATCCCTGGCCCGATTTTATTTCTTACGTGGAAACAGGGTCTCACTAAGTTGCTGAGAGCCTCGCTAAGTTGCGGAGGCTGACTTTGAACCTGCAATCCTCCTGTCTCAGCCTCCCAAGCACTGGGATTACAAGCATGTGCCACCACAGCTGAGACCCTGTTTCAAAATAAAAACTAAAATAGGGCTGGGAGTGTGGCTTGGAGGTAGAATGCCCCTGGGTTCAATCCCAGCACCAAATAAGTAGATAGATGATAGATAGATAGATAGATGGATGATAGATAGTTATTGCCTCTTAACAGTTACTATAATGTTTTTGTTTTGAGGTACTGGGGATTGAACCCAGGGGAATTCTACCTCTCAGCTACATCCCCAGTCTTATTTTATTGTTTATTTATTTATTTATTTATTTGTTTGATTATTTGTTTTTTTTTATTTGCAGTACCGGGGATTGAACCCAGGGGCATTCTACCTCCGCGCTACACCCCTGGCCCTATTATTTTTATACTTTATTTTGAAACCGGGTCTCACGAAGTTGCGGAGGACCTCACTAGGTAGAGAGAGAGAGAGAGACAAGGAGAAAGAGAGAGAGAGAGAGAGAGAGAGAGCTGAGGCTGGCTGCGAACCCAGATCCTCCGGTCTCCGCCTCCCAAAGTACTGGGATTACAAGCGTGCGCCACCACGCCCGGCTTATTTATTTATTTATTTATTTATTTATGTACTAGGGATTGAATCCCAGGGCATTCTACCTCTGAGCTACATCCCAACCCAATTTTTAATTTTTATTTTGAAACAGGGTCTCGCTAGGTTGGTGAGAGTCTCACTACTTGCTGGGACTGTCCTTGAACCTGTGATCCTCCTGTCTCTGCCTCCCAAGTACTGGAATGACAGGCGTGTGCCACCACGCTGGACTATTAACAATTACTATAATGTTCAGCAACACTTACACCTTGATCTTCCCTCCAGGGTCTCCCACTTGCAAGAGGAAATCAGCCCGCCTTTCTTTTCTTTTCTTTTCTTTTTTGCAGTACCGGGGATTGAACGCATGGGCGTTCTACCTCCGCACTACACCACCGGCCCTATTTTTTATACTTTATTTTGAAACCGGGTCTCACGAAGTTGCGGAGGGCCTCACTAAGGAGTGAGAGAGACAGAGAGAGAGAGAGCTGAGGCTGGCCGCGAAACCGGATCCTCCAGTCTCCGCCTCCCAAAGTACTGGGATTACAAGTGAGCGCCACTACGCCTGGCCCGCCTTCTTTCTTCTCTTTCTTTCTTTCTCTTTCTTTCTTTCTTTCTTTCTTTCTTTCTTTCTTTCTTTCTTTCTTTTTTCTTCTTTCTCATTCATTCATTCATTTTTATTTATTATTTATTTATATTTATTTATTTATTTATTTTTAGTACCAGGGATTGAACCCAGGGGCATTCTACCTCAGAGCTACACCCCAGCCCTATTTTTTATTCTTTATTTTGAAACAGGGTCTCACTAAGTTGTGGAGGGCTTCACTAAGTAGCTGAGGCTGGCTGCGAACCTGCAATCCTCCTGTCTCAGCCTCCCAAGTACTCGATGACAAGCATGCGCCACCATTCCTGGCTTATTATGTATTTAGATGAAGGTGATATATAGTCCTGTTATTAAAACTTTCACCTCTATAGGGAAGTTTTGTTGGTTGGTTGGTGCTGGGGATTGGACCCAGGGCATTCTACCTCTGAGCTACACCCCCAGCTTTTTTATTTTTATTTGGAAACAGGGTCTCCCTAGGTTGTTGAGAGTCTCACTAAGTTGCCAAGGCTAGCCTCAAACCTGCAATCCTCCTGTCTCAGCCTCCTCAGTAACTGGAATTACAGGCGTGCACCACTGCTCCTGGCTTGAGTTTTTAACAAGATTTGAAATCTGTGCGGACCCCATGACTCAGCAGTTACTTCTACTGGAGCCTCATCTTCCCACACAGGGCGGACAGGTGAGCAGGGACAGGTGTGCACTTCACGAGGATGCTCCCGGTATCTCTCAAAATCAGGAAAAACTGGAACAACCTAAGGCCCACTGAGGGGGAGAGGTGACTGACATATCAGGGTATAGCCACACAGTGGAATGCTGAGGGCGCAGGACAGGGCGACCACGGGGACACCGGACAGACGCAAGGACAGACGCTAAGGACGCAAGTCTGCCAGCTCCTTGTTGTCACTGGACCATTTTAGAAAACAACTCCTAGGACATCAAAACAAACACAAGTTAAGGGAACTGAAAGGAAGGTTCCAGACCCATAGGATCCCATTGTAAGTCAACGCGTTTAAATGGCTCAGAGCTTCCAGGCTACAGTAGCTCAATTGTCAGGCCAAAGAGGGGGCAGAGGTCAACTAGAACCTGCCTCACACCCCTCCCCCAAAGCCTTCAGCTCACCCCGCTTCCTTCTGACTGAGGAGGAAGGGCCAGCAACAGAGCAAGACCTCTCACCTGGGCCCTGCTGATTTTATCTATTTATTTAT
Source organism: Glis glis (assembly GCA_004027185.1). NCBI lineage: Eukaryota > Metazoa > Chordata > Mammalia > Rodentia > Gliridae > Glis > Glis glis. The sequence continues at coordinate 246 of PVJS01050976.1, read as the reverse complement.
TTATTATTTTATTTGTTTGTGTTTATTTATTTACTTATTTATTTATTTATTTGGGGGACCTGGGGATTGAACCCAGGGGCATTCTACCTCTGAGCTATACCCTCAGCCCTATTTTTTATTCTTTATTTATTTTTTTTTTTTAGTTTTTCTTTTTTTGCGGTATCAGTGATTGAACCCAGGGGCATTGTACCTCCGAGCTACACCCCCAGCCCGATTTTTTATTCTTTATTTTGAAACAGGGTCTCA